>CM069441.1:45597877-45629727 GCA_035610835.1 Ophiura sarsii
TATTGCACCCTTCAAACTGGAAAAAGAGTAGGAATAATAAGAATAGGGTTAGAATTTTTTTAACACTCTTAACGCTTTTCACGCGGCAGGAGTCTGCAGACGACATTCCAAAATGTTTCAAAAATATCAAAAATATTGAACTTAATTACCATATTTGGAGTCACCATGTAAAATGCATTGAAATAAGTACAAATATGCCTAGTATTGATTCAGTAAATCTTGAGATAGACTTTGAAAGTTGGTAAAGGTTTCTGAAAAATGTGGTTTGTATATGGTAACATAATAGCCGCGTGGAAAGTGTTAAAGCCTCACAGAATATTTCCTTTATGATCCACGGCTGTTTGACTATGATTTGCAATTACGATTTAGGATGGACCAAATTATAAGGTTTATACAATTTATGGTTTGACCAAAGTCTCTCAAGTATTGAAGCCCTGTTCGAAGAATATCAGTGTTCTTATCTAATACAAGTTTATATATATCTGCTAAAGAAGACATTACTATCACTATCTATCACAGTAAATTAATATTAATGTATAAAGCTCTGTTCTGTTTCTCTGAACTAGCTAAGATAAAAATAGAGTTACTTAGATAAAAGTGTGTCCGGGGCGGTACAGTCAGGTATTTGAATCAATCATTTGAAAACTGGTCGGAAAGTAAAGATATTTTCATAATAACCAGATAAATAAGGTGGGATCAAACAACCATGAATTTTAACAGTGCCAAATTTTGTGGACACCAATAATGAAATAAGCAATGTAAGTTTCATTCATAATATACTAGAATAATAAATTAGGATTTAAATTAACTACCCCCCTACCCCTTATAACCCTATCATTGGATATAGCCGCCCGTCACAATTAGTAGATATAATTACGCCGTTGGTGAAACCGGTAGTTATTACCAAAGTGGAATCGCTATTCATTCAAAGTGTGCACCAAAATTCAACCACTAATCAAAAGAGTGATCAAATTATGTTCAAATGTTTTTCGCACCATAGAGAAATGTATGGAATACTTCAAAATGTGTGCCCTAGTTTTCGTCAAAGTCCCCTTTAATTCTGCCCCACGCCCATCCAACTCCACCAAAAATGAATGCTTAATTACTTTGTTGTATTATCTTAAAACATCTTGATCATCAAAAGTGCCTTGCTCCCATATTGATCTGATGTTTGTAGACAATTAACGGTAATTTCCCAATTAAACAGACGGAGACCTTTTCTGTCGGTGGGGTCCACGTCTAAATCTATGACCCAATGGTGGAAACAAACCGAAAGTAGTATCATCAATGTGTGAGTAAGCCATTGTGCGTGTAGATTTGTTGAAACAGCAACAGTTTTGAGAGTATGTTCCCTAGTTTGGGAACTGTAGCTATAGGTTTACAAATGAGTTTTTACTTTTAGAACCCTGAAACTTGTATGGGATTAATTAAATGCACCAAAATGACAAATATACACTGACAGAGTAAGAACAGGGTAAGAACCCTCTTTTGTTTATTTCCTTTATCTATTTATCATAATTGCATTTTCATTACGAGTAAAGAGATGGGGTTATGTTCGAAAATTTGTCATATTCCTAAATACCATTTAATGTTGGTACATATAAGAGCAATTTGGCGATCGATCGAACAAAAAGTTACTAAGCTGTATCACTTGGTATTATAAATATAAAATAAGTTTAATGGCGTGATTGCTGTACCACCACAGCCGACTGAGTAGCCAAGCCATTTGCGTGACAAATTTAAAGTGCATCCCAAAAGAAATTGAAATTGCATCTGAAAGTGGAGAAAATCATGTGATTGGTCATTCGTAACACTTTGTGAAAGCCAGCAGATTGATGTCGAGGGCTCAGAAACAAAGGCCTTACCTCCATTTTGACCATTTTGAGAAAAAGACTATTTAGATTTTTAAGATTTTTAAACACATTGGGGAGATGGAGATAGGCCTTGTGATACTGGCTATAAATTTAACTGGAAAGAGAATTTCTTTCTGAATATTTTGATACCAAAATCTCATTTTTGAAAAATTAGAGATGAGGCCTTTTGGTTCTGAGCCCTCGATGTATTGAATAACCTTGTTAAACTATCTACTGAGTAAATTTACTCACTTGTTATGTAGATATGTAATAGCAGACAAAACAAAATTAACTGATTGGTCAATTGCTAATTTGCTGCATGCAATGTTCACTCCAAAAACAAGTGAATTGATTCACTAAATGTTGGCTGCAGCCAACAAATTATAGTAATTTTGTAATTTCATTCCAAATTTAGAGCATTTTTATCATCACTTATAACCTGTTTTAGCCATCAGGTGTTAACAATATCATAAATTTGACAGAACATTTCCAAGCATAAAGGTTGATGACCAAGATAGCGAGGTATCCACGGCCTACTGAATTGACGTCAAAAGACCACAATAATTGGTCAAAATACAAAAATGCTGAACTGATACTGAACTTCTAAACACCTTGACACGCATGACCCCAGGTATTTCATATCAGTGCTGTGTTGTAAACAATGCAGTATGAAGATCAAGATTACCTGCAATCCGGCTTGAAATCAGAGGCTTGTGTTTTTGAAAAACTGTCATTTGACTTTCACTTATTGTTAACTGAGCACCTGATAAGAACAGGATATTTTTGAAGGTGTTGCAGAAAAAAAACTTTTGCACTTTTGTCACAATAGAAGATTTCAGTGAACAATATTCCATCTCCCCCTATACTAAACAACCAGACCTCAAGTTCATTTGGTGCAGTGTTCCTGTAAGAACAGTGCCCACCACGGAGGTAATGTTCCATGACTGCGACATTTTGAAATTTGATTATTTGTAGTCATACAAAATTTGAATAACATGGGGAGGTTCATTAAGGTTAATGGAAAGTGATAATTACGTTTCCCGTTTAACCTGTCCGCATTATAATTGTTTTCTTTGCCGAAACTTTCCATTATTTGAGGATAAAGTGAATACTTTTGAAAAAATTGCAGACAGCATTGCCAAAGAAAACCAAATTCTGTATGGTAAAAAAGAAACCCAAAAACAATATGCACCCTACTTATGCAGCACCTCTTGCTTAGGCCACACTTTTTTCTTCTTTTTTTTGCTTGCCCATAGATGCTTTCCAAAAGGTCGGGTCAGTCGGTCGATTTTTTTAATTCTTTTTTTCCAAATTAGGTACCTGATTAGGCCAAAAAAATAAATTGCTTAATAGATCACTTTTAAAAGTTGGGTAGGTCGGTTGGGAAAAGTTTTTTTTCTTCTCACTTGCCCTTTTTTTTCAGGTACCAAAAGTGAAATGAGATGTACTTGTTTGGTAACCAAAAGGGGAACAAAATCTTTAATATTTTGATGAGTATTTTTGTTTTCTCAACACTTAAAAAAAAATGAAAAAATGGAAATTTTGATTTTCGACTAATATTTGTAAAAAATTTAAAATTTAAATTTAAAAAATGAAATTTGTAATTTAAAAAAAAAAAGTGTTTGGGTCGGAATGAAAGAGGGTCGGGCGGATGAGGACAATCAAAAAAAAAAATTGGCCCTACCAGAAATAAAGGGAAAAATAGTGTTAAATACATTTTTTCATTTTCTAAGACAAATACAGGACTTTAGATGATCCATATGGGGTCACATGTGTGTCAATGAAGGTCATATACGTGACTTTAAAAAGAATGGAAGAAAAAAATTGTGATTTTTTTTTTTTTGTCAAAAAAAAACGAGTTCAAAGTGACACGGTCGGGACTGTTTTACATGGTTGGTCGGACAAAGGCAAGCAAACAATTTTTTTTGTGTAGCCTTATTAGGTGACGTATGTTGCATCATTGGTGTCATAGTATCTGTTATGGTGAGGTTCAAGTTTCATGCATGATGAAACAAAAGTCAAATATAAGCAGCTAATTTAACCCCAATCAAGCTTACAATTGGATTCTACACAGGGTGATTTCCCCTTTGGGTGTTGGCTAGCGTAATACCGTATTAAATAACAATGCACTTTTGTTCCCCTTTAGTTATTAGTGCTACATAGGCTATCATCTGTTCCCACAAACATGAGCAATCAATCCTCTAGATTTTTAACATATATTTTCAAGTACCGTAAAACGGGGTGAGTAGGGACATGGGCCCCCCCCCCCCCCCCCCGGCCCCCCAACTCAACACACACGTTGGTAACCATGACTGTTCTAAAAATCGCGGAAAAGGGGTATATTTTCAATTGTCAGCGCTGACAGCGAAATCATGAAAATAGGGGGTATTTCATGAATTAGTCTCCGCGAAATTCTAAAAAAGGGGTATTTTTTTTACAAAGAGGAGGGGAAAAACACAGTATGGATTTAATCATTTGATTAGAACATGGTAACAACTCAAATACACCATTTGGGGTACACCAGTTTATAACACAGGATCATAAACACCTGTTACTGTTGGGAGCAACAAGTTGTTATCTATTTAAAGTATGTATAAAGTGTCTTTGAAAAGGGGTGTTTGAAATGATAGTCAGTGAAAACCAAAAAAAGGGGGTATTTTTCACCCCAATTTTGTCCTCGCTTTTGCCAAAAAAGGGGGGTTAAATTGTTGAAAAATCCTTGCAAAGGGGTACTTTGAAAAAATGAAGAACAGTCATGGTTACCAACTTTTGTGTTGAGTTGGGGGGCCAGGGGCCCCCCCATGTCCCTATTCACCCCGTTTTACGGTACACAAACTGGCCGGGTGACATTTAAAAATCGTTTCCCATTTTTGTCCCTATTCACCCCCATGTCCCTATTCTCCCCGTTTTACGATATTCCACAAGTTTGTCTAAAGATATCTCCTGCAAAACCAATGAGAGCAACTGTGTATGTAATTGTTGCTTAGGCGACAAAAAAAATATACCCAAATAAGGCCAAACAAAGAAGTAGGTCTGTCTCAGAAGCCTGCCCGCATTGGTATGTGAAATGAGCTATGGCGCTTAGGTCTATGCGCTGGGGGCTAAAAACCTTTTCTTTTCTTCTTTTTTTTTTGGATTTTTTTTTGGAATTTTTTTTTTGGGGGAATTTTTAAAAAAAATGTTAAAAAAAGTTCTCCGTAAGCTTGGATAAGCAAAAAAAAATTAAAAATCGCATACCTCATAGCCTATTTTCCCACAGCACTTAGCTTTTTTGCACAATGTTTCTGAGACAGACCTTCTTCTTTGTTTGGCCTAAACAGACCTTTCAGGTCGGGTCGGGCGGTCTGGCTTTTTTTCTTCTTTTCTACTTTTCCCTTGAAAATGACCGTAACAATCCCAAAAAATCTGTAAACATGTTGCCGTTTTTTGACAAGCAAAAAAAAGAGGTTTTTTCTTTGCCTTACTGAAATGGTCCTAGTATAGTCCCACTGGTTATTTTTGCTTCTAAAAACTAGTGGGGTGGGATCATAATCAAGACAAATCCTAAAAAGCTTACATAACCCCAACTCTAGTACACCACACGGCAACAGATTTGTTTTCCGGCCCCAAAAATTTGAACCACGGACCTCCAGCACCCAGGCCCAGATCCTAGCCACTACACCACGGCTGTCAGTCACACTCGGCGGAGTATATTCGCCTCGTTATATAGGCTGGGTCTGTTTTGTTGCCCATAAACCTGCACGCCTGGTTATAAAAACATTTTTTCCGCCCAGTTGCCGTGTGGTGTAGTAGAGTTAGGGATATATATTATAAGATGACAATTACAAAATTTTGGAATGAAAAAATAAAATAAAAATTTGCTGTTTAATGAATTGGTATGACCTTATCGGATAAGCACCTGAGACTTGAGCTATATTCGTCTGAGATAACCACAGGAAGCAGTCAGGTTTGATTACTGAATTGTATAAAATTATATTAAGAATTCTCACAATTTAAACATGTTGGCATTTCAATTAAATAACAATAAAAAAGATGGCATTTAGGCATCATAAAACGCCCTGTTCTATGGACCCCGCCCAACTTACCAATTGTTAGTATGGGCAAATGAATATGACCCAAATGTTGGGATCAGGCGCGTGCGCAGGATTTTGTGAAGGGGGTGTTTTAGAAATATTTCTATAATGATTACACTATCCATGCCTGCTCAAATTTTTTCGCAAGCGTGTCCCGGCCTGCACGAAGCGCTGGCCGGGACACGCTTGCAAAAAAAATTGAGTTCACATTTATTTGTGCTATTTCGTCATATCGAAGGCATCAAAGGCAATTGCCTGGAATGCCCCACTACATATAGTTGCCTTGATGCCCTCAATTTCTGGCTGTTTTCATTTCTTTCAAAAGTACATAATTAAATTGCCTTGGAGAAAGTTGGTGCCCCTACATTGCAGTGCCCTCTCCATTTCTTAATTTGAGGCCTGGTAAACACTTCATTGAACAAGCAGAGTTAGAGCACAAAATAGTGTTTGGCACATTGATATTAATTGAGACCTTCCCACATTCTCAAGCAAGGAGCTGGGCTCTGAAACAAATAACTGCTACAAATGAGGTGTCTTTGGAAAGATGAACACATCAGCTCTCCTTTGATATACAAAATAAAGGTAATTGAAAATACTTTCAAACTTTTGAGGAGATTATTTAATTGGGCTCCTGATGGAAAAAAAATACACTCTCAGCAGCCTTGTGGTTAGGAGCCGCGTCAACAAACTTACTGGAAATTATAAAACTCAAATTCAATGATCAGTTCTTTCAATCACACCCCACCAAATCCAAATTTGCAGACAATCAACCCAAGATGTTCAGCTCTTTCTTCATTTCATGCTGTAAGGTTTGTTGACGGTTAGCCATTCACTTTCCCTAAACTTGAGCATGGTTCATGATAAGCCCTACCCTCTACCTAACTTGGTTCATGATTAGCCCTATCTCCTACAATTAGTATTGTCGACCAGCCCGACCTCCTCCCAAACTTTGGTTCATGGTTAGCCTTGCCCTTCCCCTTTCTACACACTTCAAGTATAAGATTCATACTTACAGTACACTTGTTAGGCTTTTCCCCAGAATGCACTCTCATATGGATCAGCAGTTTGTAGCGAGCATTGAACGGCTTGTAACGTCTTGTACAGGCCTGCCAAAAACAGGTAAAATCCTCGCCTTTTCTCTGGTCTATGTGAACCTTCTCTATATGCCGCACTAAATCTTCCTGTTCTTCAAATACGGCATTACAATCAATCCATCTACAAATGTTTACAGTTTCATTTTCATTCTCTGTTTTTATATTGGTTCCGGGTGAATTTTGTTGAGATGTTATGATGGGTGGGGAATGATTGGCCGATGATTCCATGTGCTGCCCGTATGGTGGAGGAGGGGGCATACTACCGTTAAGAGAGGGCATATTGGCTGGAAGTGGGTGACTATGGATAGAGGTTATAGAAGATGGGATCATGGTAGGTGGTGGCATTAGTGGAGGGGGCATTAAGGGTGGTGGCATAGAGGGTGGGGGCATAGCCATTGATGATGCTGATTGAAATGGTGTAGTTGAAGCATGGTTACTGTACGCAGGTGGCAATGGATAGGTTGAATCTGTAGTAAAATTCATATTGGGCTGACTAAATGTTGTAGGCGTCTGTGAGAAGGGCGTCTGTTGTGTATAGGTGGCATTGCCTGGAATTACATAGGAAGTCTCTTGTGCATTGAACCCATTGGGTTGTGTAAAGCCAGAATCAGTTTGAGGATAGGCATTGACAGCCTGATATGTATCCATCGGTTCCTGCTTAAACTGTTGCTGCTGCTGCTGTTGGTGATACTCTGTGTTAAAAGCGGTGAATTCTTCCAACGCCTTCTCCCTAGTTTGCACAATTAGCTGTGGTTGCTGCATTGTCTGAAGGTTATTTATGGAGGATGCAACAACAGCGGTCTGCTGTTCCAATTGTTGCATCTGTCCCTGCACAATATGGGCAGCGTTATCGTCTTGAAATGTATTCTGCCCAAATCCACATGTGACCATTTTGGGAGGTTGGTAAGGTGGTGGTTGAGGAGATTGCCCCTTTGAAATAGGTGGTACTGCAGTGTGATAGCTACTGTTCGTCACAAAGGACACCTGGGACATAGGACTACTGCGAGCTGATAGATGTCCATAGTCTCCAGGATGCAATCCTACTGCAGGGGAGATGGAACCGGAGGATCCACCTCTCGAGTTTATAAAAGCCACCAAGGATGTAGGGCTAGTACGGATCATAGAGTTCAAGTCAATCCCCTCGGTTGACAATGGTGACAGGGAAAGCGCCCTTTTACGTGACTTTGCAGAGTGCGATCTTGCGGAGTGTCGTGGACTCGCAAAACTTGAACCGGACGGTGAGATTTCCACCGGAAACGGTGATAAAGAGTTATAGCTGCTAGCATAGTGTGACATAGCAGACCCAGGTGGCATAAGTTGGTCCCCGATATCACTTCCAGCATGTGAACCAGGGCCTGAAGCCAGAGGGGGTAAGGTGCGACAGTTGCTACCATTCTGCTGCGATTCTTGTTTGAGCGGAACCCCAGTCGGTTCCAAAAACGCATGCTGACGATTGTCGTGTCCATTTATGTGACCAGCTCCATGGGTTGTAGTAGGTATACGAGGGGTGACCCTGATGCTAGATATGTCACTTAGTGCAGGAGATGCACTTGGTACAGTCCCAGTCGGCAGGTGGAATTCCTGGGTGTCCGACGATTGGGTAGAGAAATGAATGTTTCTACTTGAACTGTGGGATGATGTAGGAATGCCGGCGACATGGTTCGAAGAGGGTGACCCTTCTGTAAATAAACAAATATGAAAAACAGGATGATTACTCACAATGTTTCAAGTTTTTCAAAATAAATCATTATATATGAGATTGTTCATTGTGTAACACATGCTATACGGCACCCTTTATTAACATTATAGCACTACTATATAAAAAATCCTAGGAACATCATCAATGGTTGTTTTTCCAAATTCATGAAGAACAAATTTGCTAACATTGATTATTTTCCAATTGTATCTAATTTACTTAATAAAAAGACTAAAAATACCCTTCAAATGGTAAAAGTTCCATCAAGGAATGTAGATTCTAAATTCCCAATTTTTTTAAGCATACAACTTTGAGCGTAAGTTCAATACTAGTTCCAAATGTATGTGAGAGGGAGGGTCAATAAGAGACATGTAAGAACATGAGAAAGGCAATGGTTCTGAGTGAACAACCTGTATGTAAACACTCTTGTGTTAACTAATAATTTGCTTAAACTACAGGGAGAGTCAGAAAGAATGGGCACTTTTTTTGCAAAAGCACCACAAAAAATGTTGGCCTGGCTATTCAAAACAAATGATTGTGTAAATAAGGCCACATACTTGGCTTTCATCCCAAAAAAAAGAAATTTTGAATTTGAACATTGCATCATAATGTTACAAACATTTACCGGTATTTTAAAGCCAATCCACGGGATGGCAATAACACAGTAGTGTTGGCTGGCTGATTCAGAGATGCCAATCAAAGAAACTCGTGCCAAATCTGAAAAGGCACATGAGTGTTGGATACTACATCTTAGAATGACTGGAAATAAATAGAACTAATAAAAAGCCTTATTTCAAAAAGGAAAACTGAAGAGGCATCTCAGCTCATTCAGAAAGATTACAATAGATTACATTGAGGAGGTTTGATAACTTGACCATCCCATGGATTGGCTTTAAAATTTGGAGGTTTACTGAAATTAGTGAAAAATGATAACGCAATGGTCGATTTTTTGAATTCTTCTTACAAATGAAAGTGCCCATTCTTTCTGATTCAGTCTCATGCTTGATTTGAATAGAGGTGATTTAAAAACGTCTCTGGTCTGTTTTGAAATAGGTTCCCGTGGGGGGATTACCAAGGACAACATTTCTCGTGTAAAGTCAATGTTTAAATTCACTAAAGCAAGCTTCAACAAAAAAGCTATCAGAGACATTTCAAAGTTGGCTCTTTTAGGTTCATATGGCATATGGAACAGCAGACAAGATCCAAATTGGGACAATATTGATCACCTGAATATTGCCCACTCTTAACATGCTTAATCATGCTTTGCTTTCTGCTGCTCCTCAAGTCACCTGTTTGTTTTATTCCCTGTAATTTTTTGATGTATCTTAATGTAGTTTTAATGTATTTTGTCTACCCTGCTTTGGCCCATGTTGATGGTCTCCATTGTCATGCTGGTCATGTCCTGGGTTTTATGTATGCTTTTTAACCATGTTTGTTAATAAAGTAATTGAATAAATTTTCAGTTTGACATTGCTTTAATATCAGTTCAACATTGCTTCAATGTTCATTCAATGTTACCTCAAATGTCAGTTGAGCAGAGCTTCAACATTTTGGTCAACTTTGCCTAAATGTCAGTTCAATGGTGTTTTAATGCTTTGTAATTGGCTTTTGTTTTTAACATTCAAATCATCCTATTAATAAAATATTCATGTAAATACAATGACGAATTCATTAGTGTATTCACTTTACAATAGTGTTTTAATGCTTTGTAATTGGCTTTTGTTTTTAACATTCAAATCATCCTATTAATAAAATATTCATGTAAATACAATGACGAATTCATTTGTGTATTCACTTTACAATAGTGGCACCTGTGTCTCCCTATTGAATGCTTTCTCAATGAGCTACTTTCTATTTCAGATGTGCTGTGGTTTTGGGTGAATAATACACTGGGTATAACCTTTATACACAGTCTACAGTATCTACTTGTAGACTGTAGGCCCTATCTTTGTTTCATGGAAATCATATACCTAACAAAATATTCATTCCACCTGACTCGTTATCATACGTTCATTGGCATGCTATTCTAGTATAAATACTAATAAACAACATCCCAAACTCCCACTCTTGATAGTGAGCAAGGGAGTCACTGAAAAGGAAAGTTTCAGTTTAGTGTGATCACAAACACTTTTTACACAATGTGTAATTGTATCTACCAAACGACCCAACCACCAACTATGCACATGATCAATGCAGCTATTTACGCGCCATTTCTCTATTCAGCCAATTCTTCATTGCAGTCGCGCCATGGGTTCCAAGAACCTGTACATCCCCGTCTGAAGGTGAACCAGAAAAGCAATCGCGACAGGGATGCGGTGTCGGAGAGGTAATCAGACACTTGTGCTCTGCTGGGACGGGTCACTGCCACAAGCAGTATAATCGGTGCAATAACTCTTTTAGGAATGTTACTTCACTCAATCATGCTTGATTCTTTTTATAAAGATGTATATATAGGTGGTAAGACTTGATTTATTTAAAATTCAACCTCGAAGATCATTCCACAATTATACCGATGCTGAAAATCCTTAAACATCGTCTAATACAGATCTAGAATACATGGATGGAATTTGTATCTATTGTCTTCATAATTCTGCACCTAGATTTCAATGTTTTAAATTATTTTTTTGTGTCAAGATGTGCCAGTTACAAATTCAAATTCTATGTTGGTAAAGGGTTAATCCATGCTGGTTGCATGTTAGTTTATCAAATAAGCAATCAACTGGAAGAGAAGAGGAGGTTACATTAGGGTGAAAGGTGACAGGTTGTACGATGAACAAACTAATTTTTACCTATGGTTGGGTTTGAAAACAAAACAAATTGTAATTTTATTTTCAAGCTTAACTGCAATATTCCTGGCTCAGTTTGACTCTTCCTAGTAGTGGAGAGGGATTGTTTTTTCTCATATTTTTGATACATGTACATACATAGAAACAATAGAAAACAGATGGAAAATCCTCCCAAACAGTTAGGCCACATCTCCACCTTTTTAAAAACTTTCAAAGTCTTATCTCAAGAATTACTGAACCAATACTATGCATGTGTGCACTTATTTCAATGCATTTCTCATGGTGATTCCAAATATGGTAATGAAATTCAATAAATTCGACATTTTTGAAACATTTTCCGAAATTTTGGAATGTCGTCTACAGCCTATGTATCTGCTATTGCGCAGTTTCCAGGAAACAAAACCCAATTAGAATTGAATCATGAAAAAAAAGTTTCAATTCTCCACCAGTCCTGACTCCAAATTTTTCAAATCATTTTCCAAGCTTAGATGAAATAACAGAACAGTTGCGTAAGATGTATTAACCCTAAACCCCCCCCCCCCCCCCCTCCCCTAAATGCTAAAAAATGCCAATCCTAAGTCCCTCTACAAGTGCATGCGCCACCGGTTTTCGATGCAAAGTCAACTGAGCCAATATAGTGAGCGCAGTATACTGCCCGAACGAGTAGCTGAGAGCCGTGGATTAGTGGGTAGGACATTGGGCTTGAGAATGGAGGGTCCCCTGATCGAATCCCGGCAGGTTTCCGGAGATATATTTGGTGTTATCCTTCAAAATTGTTATCCCGGTCAAAACAGGGGTTAGGGTTAATAGACTGGAAATAATCAAAAGATATGCCTAGATGGTTTTCTTAACACTTTCCACATGGCAGACGTCTGCAGACGACATTCCAAAATTTCACAATTTCACAATTTCATAGAAATAAGAACAAACATGCCTAATATTGGTTCAGTAATCCTTGAGTTAGACATTGAAAGTTGGGAATGATTTCTGACCAATCTGTCTTGTATATGGTAATGAACCAATAGCCGCATGAAAAGTGTTAACATAAATAGCTGTCTTTGATGGTCTCTGTATATTGATGGGTAACATCCGACAGGTCTTTACAGATCCATTTTCAAAACATTCTTTTTTGTGGAATTAAAAATAAATCATTTACAATAGTGATTGACAAATCATTTGACAAATTGACCCAATTTAAGCTTTGACGGTTTAACAATATATCATTTTTAGTATTTTAAAACATTTTGCAATTGATGATTTTCCCTCTAATCCCAAATAATTCCCATGCAATAAAATTGTTGCGAAATGAAAAAGATTTGTTTAAGAGACCCAGTTTAGTATAATGATCCGTTATTGTTGACCATTTTTATGTCCTAGTTTCCCATGTATGAGTGATTTTCAAACATGTCTAGTCTCATTTTCAATGAAGTTCAGAGTTACATGACCCACTTTGTAATGAATGAAACCTAAAATGATGCCCGGTAATTTGGCAATAACAATATTTTTAAATAGAAAGCGGCTTGAGGGAAGCAAATTAGAGGCCAAATTCAGTTACAAATCAAGGCTTAATCTTAATAAACAAGGCGGTTCTCGAACGGCGCGTCTCGCCTGTTCATCAAAAGTGACTTGAAAGAAATGATGATGAAACATATGATACAATGTAGCACTGTCACAGAGGTATGCATTGTAGTTAATGCAAGGGATGTAATACCTTGAAAAATTTAATCAACAAAAAGAACACACCAACCCCCTTCCCTCCACCAAATCACATCAAGATAGGCCTTACGGATCTTATTTGACCCCAGATGACCTCTGATGACCTCGACAAATTAATCAACAAAAAGAACACACCATCCCTCTTCCGTCCACCAAATCCCATCAAGATAGGCCTTACGGATCTTATTTGACCCCAGATGACCTTGAATGACCCCCAATGACCTTGAAAATTTAATCAGCAAAAAGAAAACACCACTCCCCTTCCCTCCACCAAATCTCATCAATATAGGCCTTACTGATCTATTTGACCCCATATTTGACCCCGATGACCTCTGGTGACCTTGAAAATTTAATCAGCAAAAAGAACACACCACCCCCCTTCCCTCCACCAAATCCCATCAAGATAGGCCTTACTGATCTATTTGACCCCATATTTGACCCCCGATGACCTTGAATGACCTCCGATGACCTTGAAAATTTAATCAGCAAAAAGAACACACCACCCCCTTCCCTCCACCAAATCCCATCAAGATCGGCCTTACGGGTCTTATTTGACCCCATATTTGACCCCGATGACCTTGAATGACCCCAATGACCTTGAAAATCTAATCAGCAAAAGAACACCCCAACCCCATCCCTGACATCAAGTCCCATCAAGATAGGCCTTACGGATCTTTAGATATCGCGTCACAACGTGTCTCAAAAGTTTTAAGCATATTTGACCCCGATGACCTTGTATGACCCCCGATGACCTTGAAAAATCAATCAGCAACAGAACGCACCACCCCCCTTCCCTCCACCAAGTCCCATCACGATAGGCCTTACGGATCTCCAGATATCGCGTCACAAAGGTATTTCTTAGCACACGGCATACGGCGGACGGCATACGGCGGACGCCGGACAGAAATAGTGATAACATAGTCTCTTTCTGATTACATCAGGCGAGACAAAAAGGAGTAAATGACCTACTTAGTGGACACTTCAGAACTAAGCTCTATTGACAGTTATATTTTTAACGTAAACTTGTGCTGTTTTCGCTTTTATTTCATCAGATATATTCAGAATAATTAGCTCTATCTATTATTGTTGCCCTTCACGTATGGGATCCCATGGCTACTTTAGGGTCTCTGGCATGTTGCAGGAGAGCTCCTGCCACACTGTACGGACAAGGGTCAGACCCCCATCCTTTTAAATTTTGCCCCAGCCTTAATACAAAGCCAAACTTTTTATTTGGAAATAGTCATATCCCTCCCTTTATAGCTTACAGTGAGGTGTTTTTATGCCACCAAAGATAATGACAAGGGTGCTCATATATTTAGAGGAAGAAGAAAAGACAAGTAAAATATGGTCAAAGAACTATTTTCATTTTTAATGGTTTAATAACAAAAGCATTCTCTGCTTTTTTATTTACTTGACGGCAAGGCTAAGACTTTTGGGTGCCCAGGTACCTGAAAATATTTTTGGGTAAATCGCGTACCTGAAAGTGCACCCAACATGTGAATAGTATTATCATGGCCACCAACCAATTGGCCAATCAGCAGTTTGCCTTACCCTATTTACAAAGCCAATCAACATAAATTTAATTTAATCGGATCCATAGTGGAAAAAATTAAAAATCATCATTTAACTTATTTTATATTTCTCTACATGGTTTCATTATTGTTGGCAAACAGACTAGAAAATCTTTGTTATAATCAAAACAAAGAATTCTCGATCAAATCGTATACGATTCCTCAGTGTCCCAGCGTCTGGGGCATACTGTGCGTGAGCGCGTCAATCGCGACGGCAAGGGCGCAGTAAAAACGGAAGGTGTGACGTTCTTGTAAACAAAAGGTAATTGACCAATCGCGGCCCTAATCAACAAGACCCCACGCTGCGTGATTGGACAATTATGTAAGTAGGCCTACGCCAGCCCGAACGCGTTGTGGCATGGTTGTCAAGGGCTCATCACACTGCGTTCAGAATTCGGATGACGCTGGCGTGACTGAAATAAATGTTTTGATCGAGAATTCTTTGTTTTGATTATAGTAAAGCTATTGCTCACACTTAAAACTTAAAAATCATTTGATCAGAACCATATATTCCACAATTGTTTCATTTGATGAATTACATTATTGATCTATTGTTATGGTATCACAGTTACCAAGATAATAGAAATGATAAACAATATATATATTACACAATTTTATTACCGGCCATGGGTTAACTACTATATCATATACAGTTATAAATTAACTAAGTCGTCATGGCAATCTAATATAAGGGATATAAAAGAAATAGGCTTTTATTGTTCAAATACTAAAACCAAGCCGGGATTGGCATCGATCATGTTGATATTTGTAAGTGTTTGACCTAATTGAATCCACTTTTTCCCATTATAGTTGAGATTTAGGTATCAGAGGAAAACCAATGTTTTCCTTTTTAAAACCTGCAAAATTCAAGGCCTGAGAGATGATATCAAGTGGGAAAAGTTATACCCCAATATGATACGTAACCACACCAGGAGTTTTTAAACTGATCTATGGTTGAATTCAATGATATTATGAGAACCACTGTAGTATCTTCACTAGAATTTCGGAATAAGGCCCCCCCCCCCCCCCCCAAAAAAAAAATAAATAAAAATGTTTGGTTGTCCTCCAGAGCTCTGAGAGGAGGGGCGGGCGGATTTTTTTTTTTTTTTTTTTTTTTTCTTATACCAGCGGAAGCTCAAACAACAAGATGTTGAAATCACACTAAGAGTTGCACATATATGTTATAAACACTAAATTTAATATTCAATGCCATTTAAACTGTTTAAAAAAAAAAAATGAAAAAAAGAAGAAAATCTGAAGAAGAAAAAACGAAAGAAAAAAAATCAGAGCGGCCCTAAATCTGACGAGCAGGCGGTAGATGACAACATAACAAATTTATTTTTTTGGCCTAAGATTGCACCTTAGAATCGAAAACGCAATATGATATATCAGGTCACCCTCCTTTAAAATGTTTATATTTTAAAGATTTAAAGATTTGCATGTGACATTCTTATCAAATATTATTTGATACATGAATTTTGTCTTCCATTTTTTCTGAAAGTTTACATACATATTATTGTATGATCCTTTATATATCTACTCTTTACACTTGATATCGTATCATTTTATTTATTTCATCACAACTTTTCTTGATTATTGTATGTTTTCTTGTTATATATTGTTATATATATATTGTTAGATTAAGTTAATAAATATTATGAATTAATGAAAATGAATGAATTCTATACACAATATGACTTGGTGATACCATGAAACCATGAAAGTAACATACTCATGTATTATCTAAACAAAAACTATTTGAAATTGCATTCAACCAAACCATCAGAAAATATTAATATTTTGTCTTTACTCTCTGTATAATATTAATAGGATATAGAATTATAACCAAAGTTCAAAATAATTTGCCCGCATTATGTTTATCACGCCAGCGATATGAATATGGTCAACTCTGAGAGTTCACCTCAATTTTTCTATGGCATTAAAATTGAATGTGCAAAAATTCAATTATCAAATATATATACGACTGAAACTCACAATCGGTAGGATTTAATAGGCTAGCTCATCTGATACACAATAGCACATGTGACTTTTAGCGGAAATGGTCCGCACTTAGCAACCCATTAAATCCCCTTTTCAGGTTGTGTTTGTTTAAACAAAATTTTATAGTTGTATTTTTTATTAAGAGCAAATAGTGTTGCGCACTACGCTGGGCCAAGAACACCGGTGGATGGTGGATGGTGTGTGTGTTTTTGTTTGATTACGATACCTATCATAAGCTTTGTCAATTTCTTGGGTGATGATTGGCATATTTAGGCTATAACTATAGTATGATATTTAGCTGGTGATCCGGCTTGACTTTTTGCCCTTGTAAACAGGATTGATCTACTATTGTTAGCACTTCATCAGTGAAATTGGTTAATATTTGGTTGTTGAATTTTATTGCTGATAATCTTTTAACGATAGCAAAAAAGTTACCAATTGATCCCGGATTAGTCTTACTAATGCTTTTCTATCCAATTGATATTTGAATTTTGGTGGAAGTTAAGGCAGGATTGTGGATTGTGATGAGGGTTATACAGTATAAACCAAAAGTTATACAGACTGTAACAAAAAAGTTATACAATTGCAATTTCATTTTTAATCCAATTTTAAAATCAGGCAATTTCAAAATCGTTTACACTCTGTAATAAGTGATGTGTTGACTACCAGAAGAATTTTATTTGGTCTTTTTAACTGCTTTTGTTTAAAAAATATGTCCAATCTACTAAGTCGTCTAGAAATCGAGTTAGGCCACTTTCAGCATAGAATACAATCTTGTTTGTTGAAATTAAATGGTTAGGGTATCATGCAGGGATAATTAAGAGAACTACGTAATTGTTTTTCAACTAGTTTTATTTCATTTCAGTTAATAAATTCATACAATTGAATTAATAAATAAATATCTTGACCAATTTCTTTGAGTCCATAATTGAAATTACTCATTATTCCTTCTGACATGGTACCCATCCTGAAACCACCATAGACGCAAAATGGAGGCAATCTGGTTCAACAGGTATCTTCCATGTGCTTACAACTCAGGTTTAGTTAAACAGATCAAAGGTAGCGTTTTTATGTTCCCATCTATAAAGATATGTCCAATCAAAGTTCCATCACCAAAGATTCTTGCCCGAACAAGCAGTTTTTGTCTGACTTTGGGCTCACAAGAGCGCTCTATTCATGTACTGTAAAAGTGGAAATTTTCGCGCTACATTAAGTTTCGCGCTTTTCGCGCTAAATTTAACTAGCGCGAAAATAAAAACGTGCGAAAACATACATTTTGTGTGTAGGTCTATGTAAGGAAGCTCAATATCGCGAAAATAAAAACAAGCGAAATTGTTAAAAATGGGCAAAACGCGATTCCATTCATACTGTTCTTCCCAGTGATACTGTGGTTCTATTGAAAATACATTGACTTGACTTGATTTGACATTAATAGGTGTGTTTACCAATGCAAATGACTTCATTAGAGCTGAAGTTAGGCACAGATAGTCAAGTGAATTTACCCAAATCCACTGTGTAAGCAGTATAACGTGCAGTGAAGACTAGAAATATTTATTCTAACCCAAAAAACAAGTCAGGGGAAGGTCATATTTGTTTGTTTCTCTTAGGAAAGGGGTATTATTGTTTAACTTGTTATTTATTACACATAATTTTATTTCAAAATTGTCAACATTTATCAAACATGTCACAAATATAAATAATCTGTCTTGCATATTATTCCAATTATTATAATATCATTATTATAATGTATTGTGTGCAATGCCTGCGGATGATGGTGAAAGGCCCATTGCCAAATCCATCCTCTAGTCTGGCTTTATATGTTTACTTTTCAATGTTTTTAAATAAAATTGGAATGATTTAATCAAAAAAATCAAACTTACAAGATACTGAATATCCCAAAAAGCAGAGGGATTTTTCTCAGTTTATATTTATCTATATATGATTCTTAAATAATTCTTATACTGTTTTCATGAGGACAAGCTACTAAGAACTAATTTCCAGGAAGCTTATTACATCACCCAGGCCCACTTTTACTAAGCTATGAACCCCACACAAGATCACAAAACAAGTCCCACTTTTACCAAGCAAGGAACTAAAGGGTTCAACAAAAGAAAGTATACCACTTTGTTTATGTCATTTTGAGTAACTTTCAATTTGTTTTTGACCTAACAGGCTAGATAGGCATTTAGATGAATCTTTTAGGCATAATTTGATACCAAATTTGCCCCCTAACAACAAAGATAAACCATGATTAGCACCATTTAAAGGAAAATATCCCATTTTCAAAAGTCGCATTTCCAATACACAGCAGCACGAGAAGATTTGGTTAATCTGTCCATGTTCTCCCCATCCATTAACATTCCTTTACATTCAAATCCTTCACCCAGGCATCAGTTTACATTTGAATTAGCCCGCGCATTGAGGGATATGCGCGGTGATCAGTACGGGATAAATACGGCATATGTGTGTGTTAACAATTGGCCCTTTCTTCTCGTGCTGTGTATTGGAAATGCGACTTTTGAAAATGGGATATTTTCCTTTAAATGGTGCTAATCATGGTTTACCTTTGTTGTTAGGGGGCAAATTTGGTATCAAATTATGCCTAAAAGATTCATCTAAATGTCTATCTAGCCTGTTTGGACAATGACAAATTGAAAGTTGCTCAAAATGATATAAAAAAGTGGTATACTTTCTTTTGTTGAACCCTTTACATAACACGACTTTCACAATTTACCATTTTTAACTGATAACAAATTAACCTTGCCTTCTTTCACCACCGACAGAAGAGGAAGTGAGCAAAGCGGCATTGTGAGTTGTGACGACTCGAGTCAACATGATTTGACTTGAATCCGCTCCTAGAGGAGTGTCGTTAGATGATTTTGGTGCAATTTCTGCATTTTTTACCAAAAACTGATTTTGTTACGTTGTCCAAAGAAATTGAGCCAAAAAAGTGATTTGTTTTGGTCAAAAATAAAATTAATCAGCTTTGTGGTGAAATTTGATACCAACAATGGATTCTCCAACTCATTTCTTTAATATACAGGGTGTCTCAGAATTATCTACACCGAGGTAATACAATTTTTTTCGGTATGAACTTTATTGATATTGTCCAAATCATTTTAGACATTTTTTAGACATTTTAGATTTTAAAAATCGGACTGCATATTTTACTAATTGCAGCACCTAAACGTGTGCGCCTACTTGAGTCGCTGGCGTATACACACGAGCGTAGAAAGACGGACGACACATACGTGTGCATGAATGATGCGCCTATAAAGTGACGTCACTTTTCAGAGGAAGACAAATAGAGTATAATTGTTGGTTGAAAATTGTGCTGGATTGAATGTAATGATGTGTACTATGTAATTAGCATTACAAAACTAGACAGTTTTGTTGATTTATTTTTAACTTCATTAATAATTAAAGTTGCATTGTTGCATAGTAAATCTTCTTCTCACATGAGCTAGCATACTATATACTGCTTATTTTGATCAATTCTTCATTGAACCGATATAAAAATCAGACAAGTTGGCTACGAGCAAAATAACCAGCATTCCAATACACAATCTTATCTGTTAGTATTCTATATAATGCATCGATTTGTACACAGAACCAACATCTTAGGATTTCTAGCAAATAAGTGACCAACTTGAGTGTAAGAAGACTTCCCCAATAGCAACAACTGGATAAAATGCTCAAATATTGTTATAAAAATGATAACTAATTAGTCATACCATCTTCAAAAATATGTTCTTTAAACAAATCTCGATCTATAAAAAAGAATCTATCAGCATATTTTTTCTTCAATACATCCAGACAATGATCAAATAAAATCTTTTATATTTTCGCGACAATCATTTCCAAAACACAGTGTTGTCCAATTATCAATTTTGTGGCCCAAATTGGGCCATTTTGCTTAGTCCAGAAATGTCCCATTCAACAGAATTGGGCTACTTTTGGTTCCTCTGTGGCTTATCCAATCCAATTGATTATGAATAGTTTTGGCAATTGTTTCATGAATTGGGCTCTTTTACCACACACTTTGGGCTACTTAAAGCCATATCTTTTGGCAGCAACGTCCAGCACTGAATCACATACGATATGCTCAATGAGATTATTGACTTATATCTTGGTTTCCAATCAATATTACTATTTTTATTTGCAATCCCTGCATTAATTTTTAATAGCTTATAATAAAAGCAAAATACTAGACAGGGAATATATATAAGAGGGAACAAGCAAAACTGATGGGTCACAATTAAATAAATGCTTTCAAAATGTTAAAAGTTGCAGTATTTTGATAACACCGTTCTTCTTTAAAGGGCCATTGAGAGATACGTATTGGAGTGCGCCCTCAATTTGCCCTGAAAATCAAGGTTTTTTACACCTTCCAAAAAATATTTCATTTCAGGGTTCCTACTTAACTTATTTATTGAAACAATTAATTTTTCCCAATTCTCTCCTCCCCCCCCCCTGCAATCTCTCACTCTCAGTCTATCAGAATCAAAATCAATGTCTTTTTTGAGTGAGATGATTTCTAATGAAAAGAAGCACCTGATATGTAACAACTTCCTGATGTCATTACACTTGATTTAACTATTGATTCTTTCACATACAAAAAACAATCCACTGAAGGTCATGCGAACATAATGCACTTGGAAACCCATCTTTCTTGTCTGGCTGTTGAAATATTGAATCATCATAATTCTATGACTATCATTCATAGGTGAGGCTCTGTTCACAAGCCACCGTCTATATCATCAAAACGAGAGGATTCACTATTGGTTTAGCTGTGAATTTTACCAACATAAAGTCCTGTATACAAGATTAAATTTCCCCCAAATTGAATAAAAAGAAAATAAGCTTCTCAAAACCCTAAGACCTCAACTTTAGATGAAGACAACCGGTATATAATTACCCTAATATCCAAGTTTCAAAAATTGTAAACAAATTTTATTTACACGTCGCTTTTACTTTCATCTCTATCACATTCACAAAATTGGCGGTACAAGTACGAAAAGGACACGTTTGTAAACATAAATCGGAAATTCCCATCAGCTTAAAGAGATCACAAGAATAAAGAGAGAGATTTAGAGCCGATACTGTATCCTATACTATGCTTTATAGGTTGGATAATCGTAGCTACCTTGCCCCTAGGCACGGCAATTACAACTTATTTGTGTAACCGTGGCTTAACTACAATGAGGTAAACGTGCCTTATCAAATCATACCAGATTGCTTTTCTTTTACATTTTAATTGCTGGTATTAGCGGATTTCAATGTCAGACATTGTCGCTACCCGGTGTGTGTGTATACTATGAATACAGAAAAGTACATAATCTACGATGCGATCTATGTTGGGATTATTTTACTACTTTTTATTAAATAAGTGTTACCTCTTGACAATCAATACCTGAATTTTGGTCATATCTGGTGAACTCTGTTTAATTAGAATGGATTTAGTATGTCTGAAATGAAAGACACAGCTGTAATTCATTGCATGGAATTGAACCAAAGTAAATTCCTTTTGTATTTAGTAGAAAAATGTATATTTGTAACATTAGAGTTACAAGCCTGACAATCATTTGAAACACTGAACACTTTCCACGCGGCTATTGGTTTTACCATATAAAAAACAGATTTTTCAGAAACCTTTCCTAATTTTCAAAGTCTATCTCAAGAATTACTGAACCAATACGAGGCATGTTTGTACTTATTTCAATGCATTTCACATGGTGATTCCAAATATGGTTATGAAATTTAACAATTTTGACATTTTTTAAACAGTTTGAGACATTTTGGAATGTCGTCTGCAGACACCTGCCGCATGGAAAGTGTTAAGGTATTCTCCAATGCAGATGGACACCGTATTCCAGGTAGAGCAATCACTATTCCATGAAGCGGAAGAACTGATTGTTTTTCTCCCAAAAAATCTTAAAAAGTGATTCCCCCCCCCCCCCCCCCCCCCCCCCCCGCAAAATCAGAGTGGCGATAATGCAGATTTGGTCAACAATTAAGATTTTAGAATACAGATTTGATAAGTTTAAATTATGACAAGTCCCTTTACCAACCATACACTCTCATAAAGTCACTTTGCTAACAGTAAAACCTCTTGAGAGAACAAAGTAAGAAGTAGAACTGCCCCTGCCTCACCTACATAGTTTCAAAAATATGCACACGTTTTTAAAACCTTTCATCGCAATTATGATACTGTATTCTTACCAATTGTCAAGAAAAAATGTCCATTAGATATAACCATAAACAACCCTTCACCTTATACATGTACATAACTCTTTTCCATGAGACATGTATTTAATCTTTTTTGGGGGTGGGGGATGGGGGGGGGTGGGGGTGGGGGGAGGTGGAGGTAGAGGGTGATTTAGTGGCTGGCTTATCGCCAAATACTCATGTATTTTGGGCCAAGGTCCAGAGATAACCTGACAATCAAGCTTTAAAATCAAATTGATGTTAACACTGACCACTTTTCATACTCATAATTTACTCAATTTTTTTCTTAAATCGAAGAATTCTGTTATTTGTTTATTTTGTATGTGGTGGGAGGACAGCGGGAGTGATTAACAATAACATCCCATAGTTGCCCGCCTGAGATAAAAATAACTCTCTCTCCGGGCACTTTTCTTCTTCCAAACATCGGGGCTTGCCTGGGCTATTATAATGCTTTGGGCTTTCTATTTCATGTTCAAAATTATTTTCTAGGAGTGTATTACACACCAGATTATGACTTAATTGTAAAAGAATTTCATTATTTGCTTTTGTTCTTCATGCTGGTATCTATTTGAAACAAAAATAGCAATATTTATGAAACCACAAAGAGTGTGAAATCTGTCAAATTTTCAGTTTCTACCTTGCCTTTAATTATGGTTCTTTTTTTGGATTATTTAGAACCTTAAAAGGGGGGATTCACGTGCTAAATGGCACATATATGATCTCAATTTTGAGTATCAAATATACGTGCAAACCTATGACAACCATATATCACCGTAACGGGCATGTTGCGGAGAATTCAAAAATTTCATTTTTTTTGACATAGTTGCTATGGTAACCAAGCAAGGCTGTGATTGGTCGAAACTAAGAACAAGCCTAACTCAATAATGGAACATCCATTTACATCCATAATTGACACATATGATCATCAATGAATTCCGCATGGCAGTATGTCTTCCGATTTTTTGATTTGTTGTCCAAATTTGAATAATGCTCCAAAATGTGCTGATCAAATTAAAAAATCCAAAAACATGGCGCCATGCGGAATTCATTGGTGATCATGTGTGTCAATTTGTGATATTAATGGATGTTTCATTATTGAGTTAGGCTTGTTCTTAGTTTCGACCAATCAGAGGCCTTGCTTGATTACCATAGCAACTATGTAAAAAAAAATGAAATTTTTGAATTCTCCGCAACATGCCCGTTACGGTGATATATGGTTGTCATAGGTTTGCACGTATATTTGATACTCAAAATTGAGATCATAAATGTGCCATTTAGCACGTGACTGATTATTTATGAAATTTTTCATCTCAGTGAAAGAAGTTTGCTAACAACACATCTCTACCAAAACACATAAATCCCCCTAGCCCCAGAATATACAATCTCTCCTGGAAAACCTCACCCCTCTAGTGTGGTTGCAAAGTTCATCCTCCTATACCAATGGTCTATGAGCTTTGCGTAGGGAAGAATTTAAGCACTTAGTACACGTTGTACAATCACAGTTAATAATGTCTGCAAAAAGGGCTCTGGGTGCAATGTACCTGCCAGGTTTTACGTCAGCAAAGGCCTACTTCGCAGTTCTCTCCTAAATTGGATTACTTTCATCGAAGCACTTGATAAAAATAACATGTTGTCAATTTACAGACCATACTACTCATATTAAACATTGGTAAAAAGGGCATGATTTACTTTCACCTGGGCCTGCCCTCCAAGTTGGTATGGGTCACAACATGCACATACCATTGTATTATAACACCCCAGGTAAGGCCGGAAAAAAATAATTGTTCGTTTGTCCTCTCTCAGGTGGTAGAGCAGCGGACAGTTTAAAAATACCTTTTTTTCCTTCTTTTTTTAAGCCTTTTTATTTGTGATGGTCAAATGCTGGGTAAAACAGAATAAAAGGCCGAAACATACCATTTTATCATTTTGAATTGATTTAATAATTCAGAAGTGTGAAAATCAATCTTGCACAATTGCATTGTCTTTTCATACCATTTAGAATGTAAATCTGTTATCCATTCAGGATTTTGGAAATATTGAAAACAAAAATAGGGTTTTTTTCTCGGATTTTAAAATTAGGTGAGGGCAAGAGGGGAACAGAAAATATTTGTTGGGAACCTTCCGAACCTAACAATGTGTATGTATGTGAGCTGGATGTATTTTGATCATTGTATTATTCCACCAATGAGGTTAGGCCCCCCAAAAAAGATACCTGAAAAAAGGCTATGCGAAGTGCAGTGGGGGGGGGGGGGGAAGTAAAAAATGCTACGCAAAAATGTGTTTTTTGTTTTTGTTTAACATGAGACAGGCTCTGTAAAGCATGAAAATGAAGCTGATATGGTACTTCACAATGTGAAATTAAAATTTGAAGAAGCATATTCCAATAAATCAGAGTTAGTTGTTTATAGAGTTTAAATACCGTTTTAATATTGGAAAAAACCCTTACCATCAACAGTCACAACTTGGCTCACACCATAATTTTCAAAAGTTCAAGAAGAAAAAAATGGGCGAAAATAATGTGGTAAAATGTGAATTTTTAAAACCTACCACACATGGTTTTCTGAGACAAATTTAACTTGTTGTTTTGTTTGCCTTAGCTATAATTTATTCTAATTCACTTTAGGGGCATTTACTATGATTTTAAACAACTCTATGCTAATTAATCCATTCCTGATCCTAGATCACATTAAAGACATATATTGTAATTTGATACTGTATTTATTTAGACCAGCGAAATCAAAAATTTCCTTTAACCCGAACGCTCCTAGACACTACAAAATCCGACAGGGCTATAATCTTGTACCGCGCGATCACCTGGGGAGAAAAACGGGTCAGATTTGAGGGGGAACCAGTCTCCGCATGCGCCGGGGATCGAACCAGGGCTGCGTGCGTGCAAGTTTAATGCTCTGCCGAGTAAGCTATAAGGGTCAGGTTCAAAAAACTTTTTTTTCTTTCTCAAGTTGAAAGCCTGGCGGAGCTTGGTGTGAGATTGGCTGAGATTTTAATTTACAAAACCACGCCCGGAGAGTATTCATAGCAATGGTTTTATGTATTTTATTAAAAAGTGGCAATTGTATCATTTGGACACAGCACATTGTACTTGGTTAACTAACATTACATACAGTTAAGCCCACAATTATTCATACCCCTTGAAAAATATGTGTTTTTTGCGTTTTTCTCATATCTATACCAGCTGGAGTGGTAGAACTTTTGCTTTACACTAAAGACAATTAGTTTGCAAGTACAAATCAATATATTTGGGCTCAACATTTTTTGCATAACAATAGAATTGAACAAGAATTGTGTTTTTATGCCTGTCCAAAATTATTCATACCCCATACGAAGTCTCAGGATTGAGGCCACTTTTTGTGATAATACACATGTTTTTGACATTCCAAACATTCTTTATATTGTGTGATAGGCTTTTATATTGTTATGCAATTATTCCATACAATGTGGATGCATTACAAATGTGTCCTATTGAATGTACAGTGAGGGATATTATAGGACAACACTCTAGCTCTTTGACAGCATGTCAAAGGGGATCAAATAACTCAGTGAGGACCTTTTTGTGCATTGTGAATGCTCACAAAGAGGGGAAAGGCTACAAAGCTATTTCGAAGCAACTTCAAGTGCCAAATTCCACCATAAAAAGCATAATTAGGAAGAACAAGACAGTTCAAATCAGTTCAAATCAGTTAAAAACCCAGAAGAATACGGTCGGAAGCCAACAGTGTCCCCTTGTGTGACAAGAAAAGTATGGTGAGAGGCCAACAACAATCCACATATCGCCGTCAATGCTCTCCTGAACAACCTTGGTGAGTCTTGGACCAAGATATTAAGGCAGACACTCCAGCAGACATAGTACACAAGAGTTCTCCATGGACTCCAACCAAGAAAGACTCTACTCCTGAAAAGAGACAATGAGAAACTCATCTAACATTTGCAAGAGCACTTCTGGACAAAGATCCAAGTTTTTGGTCTTCAGTGTTGGGGTTGCTTAAGATGCAAGACAAGTTTCTCTGTGTCTCTTTTAAGGAGTAGAGTCTTTCTTGGTCGGCCTCCATGGAGACCTCTTATGTGCCATATATGCTGGAGTGTCTGCCATGATGTCTTGGTCCAATAATTGCCAGGGTTGTTCAGGAGAGCATTGATGGTGATCTGTGGATTGTTGTTGGCCTTTCGCAATACTTTTCTTGCCAAACAAGGGGACACCGCTGGCTTCCGACTGCATCCTTCAATGTTTTTTAGTGAGTTGAACGTCTTGTTCTTCCTAATAATGCTTTGTGTGGGGGATTCTTGCACTTGGAACTGTTTCGAAATAGCTCTGTAGCCTTTCCCCTCTTTGTGAGCATTCACAATATGCACAAAAAAGTTATTTGATCTTCTTCGCCATGCTGTCAAAGAGCTAGAGTGTTGTCCTATAATATCCCTCACTGTACATTCAATAGGACACATTTTTAATGCATCCACATTGTATGCACACATCATGGAATAATTACATAACAATATAAAAGCCTATCACACAATATAAAGAATGTTTGGAATGTCAAAAACACGTGTATTATCACAAAAAGTGGCCTCAATCCTTAGACTTGGTATGGGGTATGAATAATTTTGGACAGGCATAAAAACATAATTCTTGTTCAATTCTATTGTTATGCAAAAAATGTTGAGCCCAAATATATTGATTTGTACTTGCAAACTAATTGTCTTTAGTGTAAAGCGAAAGTTCCACCACTCCAGCTGGTATAGATATGAGAAAAACGCAAAAAACTCATATTTTCCAAGGGGTATGAATAATTGTGGGCTTAACTGTAGATCCCAAGATTTCTATTAAGAATGGTAAAGATGAGCTTGATCAAAGACATGTGTATTTCAATAACTTTGTCATCCAAATCCCCAAAAGACAAACAGCAATCACTCAACCTTTTTACCAAAGTCTATCATTATCTCTGGGATATTGCACTAGAGGGAACTTATAGTTACAGCCTGGCCCTGTGACAAAGGCAAATGTGGGACATAAGGGGAAGGGTCAAGCATCTATGCAAGGCAAGTGAGACAATAATGCTTTCCAAAATTGAAAGTTTGTTACACATGATAAAAGGGCTATTCCATTATATACTCTCTAAACAAAGTTCATGATCTAATCTATAGAGGGCAAAGAAAAGGTATTGAATGGAAAAATGAATACAAATGTGAGCCCTTTACACCGGCTGCCATTGCGGTCACATAAATAGGTGCTATCAAAAGAATCGATTAATCTTGAAATATGGGGGACATTCAGCTTTAGTTGTCACAACTGGACTAAAATAACAAAAGCATATGATACTAAAACATTGGGGAACCCTGAAGTGTAATGATTTATGTGAAAACGGGCCCCTCTCAGTGCCCCTTAAATACAATCAAAGAAAGAACTGTGGAGTAATTCTGTTATACCCTTCACAGTGCGTGATTTTTAAGAACGACGCACACTACTAAAGTAGGGTGTGGAGGGTATTACAGAATTATGCCAGAACTGTTGGTACACTTTTGAGGACCTTGTTGAAATCATTCCCTCGTCCCCTATCCAATGTTGTTCGGAACCATTTCATCACCATGATTGCTGATGGGGCACTCAATTGTGGGGGTAGGGAGGGGGAGGGGGGTGGGGTATGAAGTAGTAGATAGTTTAAGCTCTAAACAAGTATAATTATTACATAAACAATGCTTTACAGTGCTTGGAACTTTGCTCCTGGATTGTAGTATGGTAACTACTTCTAGATAGGCTATAGTTTGTGTTTAGAATATTCAATCATAATAATCATAATACAATAGAGCCTATATTTCTGGTTTAACCTACAAGCCTGCATACAGTGTACCTATGATGAATACCGTACCCTACTCGATGAGATTGCCATCAAGTAGTTTTATATTACTCTGCAGCAATTCACAAATTCCTGTGGCTAGAAAAAGACGCTACCAAACAATTCTATCACAAGATACTGTAAGCTACCATGCGCCTTGAGCTAGTGTCAAGCCACTATCACAACTTTGGAATCCTGAGTTTAAGAATTGGACTAAAAATAACACAGGTGGATGACACATGATGTAAAATTATAGCCTTTTATCAATTTTAGGCTGACTGAATTTCCCTATGGCATCATTAGGCAAACAAATAAAAGTTGACTTGCCCTTTCAGAGTCTGGGTCGGACGGTCGGATATTTTTGTTTCGTTTTTTTGTTTTTTGATTTGTTTAAAAATTTAAACGGAGATACTACACAAAACACGTTTTAAGATGATTTTTTTTTTTTGATTTTTTTTTGATTTTTTTATATATTTAAACAAGCAGATACTACTCAAAAACATGTTTTCATCTTTCTTTATTGTTATGTGCTTCTTTCAATTTTTTATTTATTTTTTATTTTTTACTTTGAAAAAAAATTGAGACCCTAGATTTCCGGAAATTTGGGTCGGTCGGAACAGGCAACTTTTTTTTTGGGGGGGGGGGGGCCTAAGGGATTACAAGTGAAGGGAGCCCTGAAAAAGGATATCACTTGCACTCTGATTTTTATGCGACAAAAAACACACCACCCTGTTCTACAGGAAAACGGACCTCTCAGAAAAGGGTCGGTCGGGGAGGGTGGGGAGGGGTAGGGGAGGGGTATGTTTATGGGGTTTTTTTTCTTCAAAATTATCATGAACATTTAGGTGAATTTCAACAAAGAAAAAGAAAATTCGAAACATTTTTTTAGTCAAAAACAGGGGTGTTTTCATTTGGTGTTTTGTCAAAAACAGGGGTGTTTTCATTTGGTGTATGGTACAACCTAACCAACCTGGTATTGAATGTACTGTAGAGTAGAGACTTGTATCAACTTTTTTAACCACACACTATAACATATAGGCCCACATGTATCTTAGGATGTAGCTAAAATGATATACAGAAATAAATGTAACATTTTTTGACCCTCTGAACCTCTGTTGCATGTTTTCCACAGGTAAAGTCTACTGCGGTTTCCAGTCACATTAAATCAAAATCTCAAATCATGGAATCAAACAGTGTGGCCTGGCCTTCCTATTTATAGGTTGTGGCAGACCTACGTCATGCCGGTGAAAACAATCAAATGCCGGTGAAAACAAAAACAAAAACATCTTGCGCAGATCAATCAATTAAGGCAACCGCACATTGTGCCTACTGCGATTCAAGTGCGTAACGCTCAGCGTTGAGTGCGTGCATGGAATGTTTTGCTTTTGAAACACTGGTTGCCAAGTAAATTTGCTAAAAATAACTCAAAGTGCCCGTATGTCCGCGCCATCCTATAAGCAACAAAACATGACATTAATACCTTTTATAGTTAGGCCTATATCCTTATACTTCAAGACAAATGAGGGCGCTTCTATGTATACCAGATGACCGAGCATTCCTTTAAAGTAGATGGATATAATAGGCCTACAGTAGAGCAAGCCTAAAATTCATAAGCAGGCCGGGGCTGGGAGTTTTTGAGCTCTGGCTGCTAAGTTTTAGCTCCGGGTGTTTTCAATTTTGCACAGCAAAGTTTAGGACCAGGAGCTACTTTTGTCAAAAAGTTACAAAAGTAGCTCCTGGTCCACATGTGCTTACTGTGTGGCTTGAAATAGAGGTCTTAAATTCATGTATTGGTAGGTAACACAGGTTTATAGGCCTACAACACACTTTACAGCAAGCCCAAATCACAACAAAATTGTTCCTAATTGATGAAACAACACCTTCAAATGGGGTGCGTGAAGCCCCATGAAGATTACATGTCCAATGCAAATTTTACTGAAGATCATGTTTAAAAAAAACAATAAGACAGTGCTCTTAACACCAAGTTTCCTTTTCCAGGAGCTCTCCAAATGATCAAATCTGTCCTTTTTTCCATATCTGCCAATTATCAATGTAATAAGCATAAATATGGAAAAATCCTTAAAATAAACAAATTTCCTTTTCACAATGTTTTCTTTTTTCCGAGCTGCACTAAAAACAACCATATAACAAAACCATTTTCGAAGTGCGTCATTCAGTGATAATAACCATACATGAAAAGCCATTTGCTTCTATACATGAAAGAAGTATTTCATCATCGTCGAAGACATCAGGTTGGCCTACTTGTGGACTGGGTCCCTGCGTCCCTCTATATGGCCGCCATCTTTGAAAAATGGCAACCAAATTCTGGGACTTGGAAAAGAACCGGGAAAAGAACACAAATAAAAATGTGAACGAAAATGTTGTGGAAATCCATGACACTTCCAACTCAACTGCCCTGCCCAGGCGGAAGTCTGCCCGATAACACCGCGAAAGCTCCTGATTGGTCAAATTTAAACTGTAGAGGTATTCACGATCGTCACACAGCGCTGTGGGAGGTAAATCAGCGTGCCCAACTGCGTCACGCGATGCACAAACCTATGTGAAACCACCGACGCAGTGTGGCGTGATAGTGCGTGAATCAGCTTATGTTTATTCACGAATTTATCAGCGCACACTTTTGAAACTGTATTTTTTCCAGTCTTCACATTTGAACACAGGGGCCGTGTGTAAAATAGGGAAGACATGAAGGATCAAGTCTAGACCTACTTGTATCAGGAAGTTTTAGTGAACACACATTTCCCATTTTCAGGTCATGATCTCTGTCACCTTGTATCTTTAAAAATGTCTGATATTAATACTGTTCTGAAGTAACCCTAAGCATTCCATCGTCTCCTCAGGGGCTCAATGGATTGTCTACATTCACTTATTATAAAATATTCCACACTTCATGATAATGTCAAAATGGATACATATTTGAGTATTTTTTATTACTTCCTTATAGGTTTTCATGTTTTTCATACCAATG
>CM069441.1:45629827-45782441 GCA_035610835.1 Ophiura sarsii
ACATCTTTTAAGGGGTTCAGAATACATTGCAAAAAACACACAAGATCTGTATTTTATAACAAAATCTTAAGTTTTTCTAGCACAGGAAATTGGTGTGCTCTGGCTAAACTACACCCTATTAACAAATATGACTAGAAAAGTATGGATAGAAAATATCTGTACATGTATAATGGTCTGCCACAAAATGAAAGCTTAAAGTTGTATGAAAGGTATTGAAATTATTCCTGGCATTGACATTGAAAAAGGGTATAGGTATGTGCCGCGCTGAAGACCCCCTTTTTCACCCTCTGCTGCTACATGTAGCTCTTCTGACCCCTCTTTTGAGCCTGCATCAGTTCTTAAGACCCCAATTTTATTGAAAATTCAAAAATCACGAAATTTTGATTCCAAAGCCCCAATTTTTTGAAAATTTTGCGTTCTAAAACCAAAAAAACGCGAAAATGTGCGTTCTTGCTAATCAAAATTGAGCTATAGGCCAAATCTCAAGACCTCCTTTTTTGAAAAAATCAGTTCCTAAGACCCTATTTTTCGTCATAAAATCCACTCAGTTCAGTTCTGTAGCCCCCCTTTTTGAGACCCTGTGCGGCACACCCCTACCAAAAAAAAGTAGAATCCCCCCCCCCCCCCCCCCCCCGGAAATTATTACTACACAATCTGGTAATGTGGTTTAAAACAAAACACTAAACCAAAAACTGTAGTCAAATTTATTATAATTGAACGAAAAAATTGGAACAGCATATACACTGCGTATACATTTAGTGCCTGATTTCAGACGCGATCATAGCAATAATTTTACTTGAGTCGGTTAGAAATAGATCATAATTAATGGTTTTTATGTGACCTGCTACCACAAAACCAACAACATTGTTAAGCAAATTGAGGTTACATGATAAATCCACACATTGGAATGACACCTTTTGACCCATTGAAGATTTATTATCTTACAGAGAAAACAAGTTCATATTTTCGATCCATCAATCATTCCCTACACATTTACCTTACAGGCACATGAAAACATTTGGATTATTTTGACTTTTTTTTTAAAAAAATTTAAAATGTTTCACTTACTAAATTTCTGATTTTTTTACAAATAAATGTTTTGACAATTTAGAAAATTGTTCAAAATTCACCAAAATGTTCACAATTTTTTTTGAATAAAGGGTTTTTTTCTCCTTGTACAATGTTAAATGATGTGGGTTTTTTTATCATGCGGTACTGGAATGACTCAACTTTGCCATATTGCTTTTTCAGTACGGTAGTTTGAGAGAAAAAATGTGTTCTGCCAGTTTGTTACGGTTAACCTCCTGGGCACTACCTGTCTATCTTTTTATCGAAAACCCTGGTGGTTTGTACTTTTTGAACTTTTGTAACTTTTTAACTGCCTGATCAAAATATGTCGTATCTTTTATGTATTTTCTGGGTTTTGTGTGTGCTTATACTTGTTGATGTATATGTGTAATGTTTTTGGATTTTATGCTATGTAAAGCGCTTTTTAGTGACTTCTGTTTTAAGCGCTTTTAAGCGTTTAAAATATTAAAATAAGTGTATTTTATTAATATTATTATTTAACAGTGTTTATGATTGGTTCATTACAAGACATACTCATTGTAATAACCAATTAAAATACAGCTTATAAAATATTTCACTCCACTCTTTATCAGGGATACAATTATTCTAACAATGTATCTGATTGGTGCAATAATTGATATCCATCTTTCTGACCAATCGGGAGATAGTTCTCAGGGGTTAAAGGATGTGTTTTGCCACTTTATTAGGGGATTCTGTGTGCACTTTGGAATAGTAGACTCCGGCCTATATTGCACATACAACAACAAGTCATTGCCCACTGTTGCCTACAGCACCCTCCTTGCATGATGAAGTGGTACCCCCTTGCAAGTTAAGGTCATGTGGGCAGAAATTGCACATAATTTGTCACCAATATCACATAAATTGCCAGATTGCATCAAAATATTGTGTTGATGACGTTGATGGAGCTGAAACCTCGTCAGTGGGAATAGCAGATTCAAAGAAAATATCAGCTTTTAAGGGGGCTGTGCACCTTCAGGTACAGCCTCCGTAAAACTGCCGTAACTTCTTCATTATTCATTTAATCTATATAAAAGTATACATTTTTTTGTAGGAAAGGGTTCAATGAATCCAACCATGATCATGAAATTGACCATTTTGGAAAAAATGTTAAAACACACGTTTTGTTGTCATACTAGTTTTATTATATACCTCATAAAATTCCCTAGGAATCTCTTCTTTTTCTTTTTTTTCCAAAATGGTCAATTTCATGATCATGGTTTTATTGAACCCCTTCCTGCAAAAAAATGTATACTTTTATATAGATTAAATGAATAATGAAGAAGTTACGGCAGTTTTACGGAGGCTACTGTAAAAGTGGAAATTTTCGTGCATAGAAATTTTCGCGCTTCACACATTTTTAACAATTTTAATTGTTTTTATTTTCGCGATTTTGAGCTTCTGTACATAGACCTACATATAAAATGAATATATTCGCGCGTTTTTATTTTCGCGCTTGCTGATTTTAGCGCGAAAATCGCGAAAATAAATGTAGCGCGAAAATGTCCACTTTTACAGTATACCGAAGGTGCACAGCCCCCTTAAAATGTGGTGTTGGCGCAAGATGTTAGGAATATCATGGAAAGTATACAACCAATGAATTTTTCAAATGCTAGACTGGGGACAAAACTTCTCTGTGTAATAAGATCATGGCAACAAACTGTAATACTTTGGACACATTGCTAGACGAGAAGGTGACAACCTAGAAAAGGTGATAAACTTAAGGAGCTGTCGATGGAATTCGTAAATGTGGCAGACCAAAACTCTGTTGGACTGATGGCATTAAGGAAGCAACATGTCTACATGTATCTCTCAGCACATCGCATGTCACAAAATAGACAACGATGGCGCTCCGTCATCAATAGGATCTTAAAGAATCAGCCATGATTCATCAAACGACGACGTTGATGGTCTTGCATGACGTCGATCAGAAACATAAAACAATGTTTTCATGTATCATCATGTGACGAAATTAATTCAAAGAATATGAAATAAACAGTAAAATATCAAATGCTCGCATTGATGCCTTGTAATTAATCTATAGACTTCTTTTTCATTAATTTGTTGTACATTTTTATCGAATCCAATAATTTCTGGATAGTCATGACAAAGAAACATTTTGTACTGCACCAACATTTTCCATCACATTGTGTTTTTTAACGTCTTTTATGTGTTGTTTTTACTTACCCAAATGCAATATTGTTGTAAAAATACAAACTAAAATTCTGTTTAAGTAACAAAGCAATATGTTTCCCAATTACTTCAAAACCATATTTTTAAATAAGTTGTCGGGTTAATCAGTCAGTTGATTTTCTGAGTGTTTTTTTCCGTTTGTAAATAGATTTCCATCACAACTGTAAACAAGTTATTTAATACATCAGTACAGAATGATTTCTGATGAAAATCTAAACAAATATGTTGAATAATTCCTTGAATTGGAAGCAGATTTCTATTAAGATTTAGTTAAGTTTTGTGATGTTTTTTATGGAAAATAAGAGTCAAAATAGATTTAGAAAGTCTAGTTACCGTAGTCAAAACTTCACTATATAATAATACAAGAGAAAAAATGTGTAAAAAATTGAAAAAGATCACATAATATTGCTTTCAAGAATCGGTCAAGATCCGTTGGCACTAGCCCCCAATTTTCACATATAGCCCCCTGGTAACATTTTGGCCTATAGATGGTAAAATGTACTGAAGGGTCGATTTTTGGCAGAATTTGCTCAAAATAGCCTCATAGCCCAAAAAGTATTTTAAACCATGGTTGGCACCATGGTCAAACTTACCTCATCTCAGTGACATCGGCTGGAAAAGAAAGACATATTTGTACTGCCACAGCAAAAGGGTGCAGATGTCTCTTGAAGAAAACCTTGAGATCTTAATACCAACCAACAAAAGGAACTTTTTGAGCTCAAAATGACACCTTTGTTGTTAAGATTGGATGCTGCTTTCTGATTTTTATGACGAAAAATTACTGTAAAATTGTCTTTATTTTCTATGTTTTTTCATGCCTAATTCCACCAATATCATCCCTAACCCCGGTTGAGGGTTTTTGACCGGATCACAATTTTTGAAGAAAAAACACCAACTAAATCGCCGGGAACCGGCCGGGATTCGATCCGGGGACCATCCGAACTCTGGCCCACCCACTAAGCCACAGCCCTCAGCTACTCGTTTTCGCAGAATACCGCGCTCATTATATAGGCTCGGTTGATTACGTCTAAGGACAAGGAAAATGCTCGAAAGCGCAAAAGCACCAAAAAAAAGCACCTTTTGCCCAAAATAGCACTTTTTCATCACACAGCATTTTTTTCTTCAAAATTGTCTAAATATTTAACAAATAATGTCCATCTACCTAAAAATTAACAAGTTACATAACTGTGGAAGTGTTTATTCTACAATTAGTTTAGTTTGAATGTAGTTTTGAATGAAAAATGATGGTTTTGACAACGAAAAAAGAAATACGTCAACATGGAAACATGAAATATAATCGCTTTTGGATTTATTTTTAACGCATATGGCATAATTTTGGTGAATAAAAGCACCTTTTACTAAAAAAAAGCACCTTTTACCTAAAAAAGCACCTTTTGCTCCAAAAAGCACTTTTTCCAAAATCAAGCAGCACTTTTAGTGCTTTTAAAATGCGCAAAATCCCTGCCCCTAATTACGTCATTGAAAACCGTCAGCACAGGTGCTTGGAGATTAGCATTTTTTAGCACTCAGGGGGGGGGGGGGGGTGGGGGGGGGTTAGGGTTAAACAAATTAGTGACAACTGCACCCTTTTGCCGCAACAGTACTCATCACTGGACCCACTGTTTCTGTTGTTATGCATTTGGTACCTTGAAACCTAGTACTTCGCCAGCCAAGGAGGGTGGCAAAAGTGTTTCCTGGATCCCAAGAAGGTAAACCACTGGTAGGGGTGCTGTAAACCTTGACACAGTACCTTTCAAAGAGATTTTAAAAAAAACACCTTACCTTTATTCCCATCGCCAGATTCGAATTCCGTCCTATCCGGACTCTGTCCATTGGTGACCACTTGTCCATAACTGGACAACGATGGTAGGACAGTCACCCCATTATTGTTGTTGTTACTCTTTGGCGACGGTGTGCCGGACACAGACGGAGGACATGGCGTGTCACTTTGGACACGGATAGGTGGGATAGATGAATGGTTGTATTGGCCTGGTGTACTGATGGGTTTGATGATGTCATCCGGTGGTTGGCCATCCTGGGTTACAGGTCTCCCATTCATGATAGCTGGCTCATCAATCTATCAAGTCAAAAGAAGCAACAAAATATGGAAGAATTAATTTAAGTTCAATTGGTTTGGGTTTTTTGGGTTTTTTTAAGGTCTAAATTTGATTGTCATCGCAGCCAACCAGCTGAATTGTAACAACATTACAAATCAAATACATTAATAAACAATGCAACATCCAGGCAGCAGCTAAATCAGCGCCAAGTTGCGACATAAACCAACATGAACAAACATACATAACCCCTATAATAGTAACCCCCTAGGCAATGTAGACTAAGTGCCTTGCCCAAGGACACATACACAACATTGGCACCAGCGGGGCTAGAACTCACAACCTTAGTTCTAGCCCCGTTTTGTTCCTGTTGCAGTGAAAAAGAGTAAAACGATTGCAATGTTTGTTCTCAGTAGTAACAATTATAGCAATAAGAGCTCTACTGGCAGCTGAGACAAATATACCTATACCTGTCCTCAACTAGGGCTGCTGATACAAGCAATGTACAGTACTTTATATCCACAAATGTGTTTACAAGTGAACATTTTTAATAAGTTACATCACACATTTTGAGAAATACCTCTTCCTACTTGAATTCATTAAATTTAACCTCTTGAAATCAAGTTTAGCAAACCATCAAGAATATTCAAGAAACTGAAGCTTATTACAACATGTTCTACTTTTAAATTGACTGAATGTTCAAACAATTTTTTGGGCTACGGTACCCTATAGATGCAAAGACAGCCATGGGTTCAATTACTTAAAAAGCTGGCTTCAAAAGTTTGAAACAGGATAAAACAGAATTGAAGCTCTTCAAATCAATTTCCATATTCATGTAAAAATGTATTTTAAAAAAAAATGATACAATGCAGCGTTTATTATCTTAATCAATCCCATGACATTAATGTTCATACATACATACCCCTAACATCTGGCCAACAAATTCCGCAAAACAACAACTAGAAAACGGCATCGAATCGATATATGTACGAGCCTACTGGATGTACAGCCAATGCAAGTTACTAGTCTTGTTAACACCAATTCAAACTTTCAACTGAACAGTGGAAGCATTTTGTGGGTTTGGTAGCAAATCTTCGCATTGATAGGTACGCACAATACAATACAGGGTAACAGACCAATCGGTAGCTTTGGTAATACATGCTGCCCTGGGTAGTATAGCATTTGGTATATATACTTATGATATTGGTGATTTCTAATTGTTTACTAATTCGCCAATGGCAATCACTTTGATAATGATAAATAGTCTGAAATCACCGAAAACTGATCTGGATGAGTTCAACAGATAGAAGTGGACTGGAAGCTGAAGTGGGAAAAAAATCTGTACTACCCAACACAAGTAAATGGGGCACAATGAGAGAAATATGAATATTGAGTTATTAATATCATGATGATATGTATATAAGTTAAGGGACATTTTCAATGTCAATGTTACGTACACATCATATTCCTAACCAAAAGTTATGGACGATTGAAACATCAAATTATCAAATACAAATTGCCAAGTTATGGACATTTAAAGTTTTGGTTTTGTTAACAATTCGATGGAGTAAATGAAAATTAAATATCTCAATTTTTTAGTTTAACTCTTTATTTTTAAGAATTTGAATGTTTGGTTGGATAAAAGATGTATCGATGTATCAATGATCAGATATAAGACTTTTTATGATTTTGACTTATTTTAACCTTGTCCCACATTTGTGCTCTTAAATCAAATCAACTATTGCCACATTGTGCCTCATTTACTCATGTTGGGTCACATAATTATGATGCAATGGGCTAGTACATGGATTTTATGTTTTGTGCTAGTAGCAACCACCGGTTGATCTGCTATTTTTTAAAGGGGGTCACCCTCTTAAAGAATGGACACACTTGCATTTAAAAGTAGATATCATGTTCAAAAAATGCATAAGGCCAAACAAAGAAGAAGGTCTGTCTCAGAAACATTGTGCAAATAAGCTAAGTGCTGTGTTTTTTTTTTGTGTGTTTTTTTGTTTTAGAAAATAGGCTATGAGGTATGCGATTTTTTTTCTTCTTTTTTTTTTGCTTATCCAAGCTTACGGAGAACTTTTTTTAAACTTTTTTTTTTTAAATCAAAAAAAAAAAGAGTTGTTTAGCCCCCAGCGCATAGACCTACGCGCCGTAGCTCATTTCACATACCAATGCGGGCGGGCTTCTGAGACAGACCTTCTTCTTTGTTTGGCCTAAAATAGAGTTATTTTTCATTGAAAGAAGTACATTTATGTGGGAGTATACAAAAACAGAATAAATTGCAATAAGGCGATGAAGACCAAAAAACGCTGTTCTGTGGGCGATGAACCTCTCATGATGGGTCAGTCAGTCAGGGGGGAGGGGGCAGGGGGAAAGGTCCTATGGGTCAAAAGTATAAGGAGTCCAGAAGCACGGTATCTGTTGAAATACTTGTTCAGGGTGCTATTAGGGTATATGTGGGCCACTGAAGAATGCTTTTAAAAAGGGTAAATTATAGGAATATGAAATATGACCTTATTAACAATAATTTTCCTTCTGACAATAGCCCCAGCCATCAGGCCTGAAATCTTGTTCATAATGAGGGTATTTGGGTATGGAAAATTTTGCTTTTAATTACAAAAGAGAAACATTTTTGCCAGCATTGACGTCACGACGCAACAGTTTCAAATGACGAGTTCCTCATGGGGTAATGGTTTATGTTTAGGGGTGACAGAAGCCTTTGTATCATACACAAAAATAAGAAAATGTTCCCATTTTAGAATACCTTGTTATAATTAATTTTAGTTGTACCCCTATCACTTCGATCATATCTGATCAGGACTGGGGTGCAACCAGGGCTGGAAAAAATGCAAAGTTTCCTGGCAAGGGAAAATCGACAAAGTTGGATTTCCCGCTGCTTTAGCGACGGAGGGGTGTCTGAGGGTGGCTACCCCCTCTGAAGCTTGAGCTTCTTGAAAAATTAAGGTCCAATTGATGCTATTTGGTGCATCATTTTATGTAATAGCGGCTATATTACTCTATACTCTGAACAAAAATCTTTTTAAAAAATCTTTTTATTTTATTTTTAAAAACATCTTTTTTTGGGGGGGGGGGGATTTCCCGAGATGGCCGCGAGATGGCAACATTTCCCGGCAAGGAGCTTGCCGTTTTGCCCTCTTTTTCCAGCCCTGGGTGCAACATCCAGGGGTAGGGGTGTAACTAGAGGGGCATTGGGGAATTTTCTCCCTGCCAGCTGCCAGAAGCCTCCACCCCCCCCCCCCCCCCAAGTGAAATGACAATAGTCGATTATCCACCCTGATCAGAGGCCTGTCCCCCCTCATGCCCACCCCATTGAAGACCCTAGTTACGCCACTGATAACCAAACTAATGATCATTATTTTTTTCGTAAACAACACTACACTTAGTACACTGTACACTCAAACAAACCATGTGTGTTTGTGTGCATTTCCATGACAAAATTTCAAATGTGTTAAATTTAAACCCCACAAAAAATACAAACTTTATCTGGGTATAATAATTGCCTAGTGAGCGAATAATCAACGCTCTGTCTCTAAATGTAGTAATGAGGTCAGAGATCATGTTACGCTCATTTTGTAATTCAATTCTGATTACTTATACCAGATACCGATCCAGCTTTGACAAAATTGAAACCATCAAACAAGCTGATGTTCATTTAAGGTGGTGTTAACCCCAAAAATATGAATTGTTTATCAAGCGCTGTAACTTTTGAAATATTAATGTGACGTACTTAAAAAATGTGCAAATATATTAATTTTGTATGGTAGGTCTATGTGAGGAAGCTCAAAATCGCAAAAATAAAAACAAGCAAAATAGTTCAATGTGCAATTGAGCACAAATGTACTAGTAATAGTAAATCACTTTTTTGGATAACGTTTTTGGATAAACACAAAAAAATGCTGATGCCAATGCCAATGCCAAAAACTGATTTTGCTCGGTTACCCAATATGTTTGAGCCAAAAAAATTTTAGTGAAATTTGATACCAATCAATCAATGGGTTCTGTGACTCACCCTTTCCAAAAAGGTATGTCACATCAATTATTCAAAAGTTACAGCGCTTCATAAATTTCATATTTTGTGGGTTTAACACCCCTTAAAGCTCTGGATTGATGTTGTTTTTGAAGCTTACTAATTATTTTCAAATATTACAATCGTGAACTACATGTAACTTATGGATACAAGTTCATACTTTAATTGCATGACGGATAGCGGGATAGGCATTGTTGCAATTAAGTTACTAGACCTCACATCAGTCTTCAATTTGACGGGCGGCATGAGAGGAGACAAGCCTGTGATGGGGGTGGGGGGTGCATAGCCGACTATCTCTTGTTAAATATACATGGACTTTGTCATTTCATTAAGGGGGCATGATCCGGGAGGGGGAAAGCCTTCTGGCAGAAGGGGACAAATGCCCCCCCCCCCCCCTATTTACACCCCTGCCTCACATTCCATTAAGTCAAAGAAAGATGTGACTTGAGTCACGTCTTTCTTGCTTTTCATCAAGTCAATTCAATTTAAATTCAAGAAGTCATGTCAGGTCAGGTCAAGTCATTTGTTGGCTCAAGTCAAAGTCAATTCTAGTCACTGATCTTATTCAAGATACACTGATCATGAAATGATGATTTGCTTTCTTATTCTGAAACTACCAATTCATTTGTCCCCAATTCTCTTCTCCACAATAATGCTATGCCAACTCTGAATCATGAATCATGTTAATAATTATGATTTCCAAGAACCCTCAAGATCACAATATATAAAAATGTCAACAAAAACATCGAAAACGTCAACTAGATTATTAAAGATTGTTATGGATCCCACATTTGCCACCATTTGTAATCTTGATATGCCCAATACTGAATTTCGTATTACATTTTGTATATATCTTTTTCTGTAGTTTTTTTAAAGGTTTTCTGTGCAGCCGAGGCTGTTTATCTTAATAAGGCGCTCATCAAGGTGTAGCAACTTGATGACCTAAAACTTAAAGGAACAACATTATACAAATAATACTCCCTAAGGCCACAGGAAAAAAACCTGTTCTAAGGGCATACAAACCTCTCAGGTACGTCAGGAGGGTCAAACATTTTGTGACCATTGGGTGAATTCCAGTTGCTGTTTTTTAAATGGGTTGGTCAGGCCTGCATAACAGGGTTTTTTCCATTGCCTAACCAAGGTTCATACCTGCTGTTATACTGTACACTGTCACAGCGCACTGGGCATTAACGGTAAAGTGCCCCTGAAACCTAGGGACATGAGTTTTTGTGTACAGGTAACAGACCCGGGATGATCCCCTACTCTTCTCTTTTACTCTCTACTATACATGTGCTATTGATTATGTTGCATCATATTAGCTCTGAATCATGAAAGCATCAGAGTCGGGTTTCAGACATTTTCATCAATATTTGTCCAACGTATGGATTTCCTTTACTAGCTATAGCATAGTAGATACACCATATCTAGTGTAGTCTCAACAAATACTTCCTAGGCCTACAGTGTGTCATTTACATGTACTGCAAATTATCATGCTCATAACTGACAGGTCTTGTTTAGAACAGTCACTAAAAAACGTAGTGAAATCAATGATCGCTACACTCCCTATAAACTACAGACATATTTCCTAATATAAATATATTATATTATTCTATATAGAGACTAGCTGCCACTTCAATATGATGAAATTTGGCTCTAATTTCCAACATTCCCAATAGTGCAATTTGGTCCAAAACGATCGTCCGCCATACAAACATATGCCGGTATACCTACATAACACGACACCGGCCATCATCATCGGCTCATGGCTCAGTGCACATAGCATCATGCAGCCATGGTAGCTGTTTACGTAGGGCACGACCTGTCAGACTAGACTGTACACACACACACACTGCACACATTTAGCCTGGCAGTATTTTAGTTGTAAAACTTTATGCCTCAACTTACTTGATTTCAGAAGACATCGAAATTGTGTAAAACTTTCCAGTAGAACATTACTTGTTCATGCTTTCTAATCACTTTGATTGTTTTACCATCGCTTCACAAATACAAAACTCTCAACCCATCTTTGAGAAGAAATACAAAATCACCTTCAAAGTCTTCGATTTATATTAGACATGCATGCATCGCGTACCAAACGGACGGAGCCACAGACGGGAGCAATTACACCTGTACGATTGCATTAATTGAGGGCAGCAAATAACTGAAATCAGATGATGCACCAGCCGGTAACGGTGTCAGATTTGCATTCCTGAAAGTCACCTTGTTAAACTTAAATAATTAAATATTAAAATAAATACGCGCGCGAAGCGCGGACAAAATTGCATAGAAAATTGCATTTCTAACACTAATGGTCAGGTAAGATAAGAACTAAATTGGTCATGAAAAACTGTCCTGAAGCCACCTTGTCCCTACTCTTCCTCCTCCCCCTGCTTCTAGCTCCTTCTCTTCCTCCTTCTTATCCTCTTCCTCCTTCTCCTCCTTCCTCCTTTTTTTTACCCTTTTTCAATGGGGGGGGGGGGGGGCATGGCCTGCGCTCCGTCCCCTTGATACGCCACTGTAAGCCCACTGTTACAAAGATGGGGGCACTCCTCGCTTGCATTGTCTATGCTCGTTAGGCTTCCTCCTTATCTTCCTTTTTATTTTTTACTCTTTTGCCAATGGGGGTTACGCCATTGGTGATTCAGAGGGCTGTTGGGTTTTAACTTGCCTGGATGACCTAAAACTCTCCTTGCTATCATTATTTACTTTCGTTATAAAACACTCACAGGGTTCAGAGACGTAGAGATAAAGTGAGAGACACTAATAAAAGCTCCCGGCCTCCCCCCCCCCCCCCCCCCCCCCCCCCCCCCCCACAAGTGCTACCGCAAGCATATAACGGACATCAAATGCAGCGCCCACTAGCGACCAGCTGAATAATAGGAATCGAACCACAGCTAAACATCAATGGTCGCTTGCTCTGATGTCAATTGTTTAAAGCTAACTATTGGGAGTCAATATATTAGAAAATTGACATATCAAAGTTGTTGTTTAATGGTATGGATGTAATGAATATTAGTCAAACTCCTATTATGGATGACTGATGAGAGCCAAATGCCATTCCCCTGCAACATAACAGATCGATACAGATGAGTGAAAATTAATGTGTCGCAAAAAATTCAAAAATTTCAACAAAAATTAAAAATGTTTGCAACTTTCATTTCAAGATTTCTCTGTAATTTGTGCATTACAGAGAATGATTTCCGTTCATAATAATGATTTATATATCAAGGAATATTTTGATAGCTTACTTATTGAAATTGATTCTATAAATCGTCTAATATCAATGCTCCCGTAAGTCTCAAAATATAAATAATTTAGTTGTCCACGGTCAGTCCTTATATTTGGTCATATCTAAAACAGTTTTAGTGAGTTCACACGCTCATCATAGGCCGGTGCACAATGATGTCAATAACGAAACACACTAATACAACAACAAATGAATTTCACCACATTTCCCAATCGACACTCCACTTTATCAACGGCTAATAATTGGCGTTTGAACTCACGTCAACTTTGCATAATCACAAGCTACTACACATGAATGCTTTCATTGCACACTGCTCAATCGGTATGTCCAATCCGGCGCCCTGCACAATGCAGGTATATCTTCTCAGGGTATGTTCATCGGTTAAGCATGAGCGGGTAATTTGACTATGAATGGTTTATACGAGGTTTTAGAACTGACGGAAAATAAGATAGGAATGTCGAGGACAACCAAACAATATTTTATTATTGGCCTAACTGCTGGTTGGAAAATTCAGTCATGGATGATTAGAAAGCTGTCACTTGGAGGCGCTGTATTTCATGTCCATAGTCTACCACTTGTGCCCCCCCCCCCCCACCCCCTCCCACTCCTCATTATCCCCCTCCCTTCCTCCTCTCCCTTCCACTCCCCTCCTCCTCTCCTCCCTCCCCTTCTTCTCTCCTCTCCTCTCCGCCCTCTTTCCCCTCTTTTTTTACCCTCTGGGGACCCGGGGGGCTTGAGCCCCCAAAGCCCCCCCCCCCTGGCACGCGCCTGTTTACATTTAGAGAGAAAGGGGTGAGGGGGGGGCAGGCCTGTGATGGGAGCATATGGGGGAGTAAGTTCAGACAGGATGCCCCCGGGCCCGGCTTGGTGGCGGCAACCCGGGGGCATGCCCCCCTCCCAGAAAAAATCTTGCCCCCCCCCCCCCCCCAGTTTCCCCCCAATTTTGTTTTTTAATTTTAAAATAAGAAACAACTAGGGGGAAGTAGGGGTTGAGAGCACATTTTACTAAAACTAATTTTTCTCCAATATTAAAGTTAATTGGGTATGTACTTAAACTTTAAGTGTTGTAGGTCAAAAAAATATCGCTACTTGGTCGGTCATGTTACCCGTTGCCATGGAAACGGCGGCCATCTTGGATCATCTTTTTTACTACGAGGACACCTTGCGCGCACGATATCTCAAACACTATTTATCGTAGAGTATTGGGACAACAAGCAAATGAAAGCTGATTGATAAGGCTATAGAATGAACTAGGATCTAAGCAATTGGACACTATTAACTAGGGTAAGTATTTGATTTTGTGTTCACCAGAAGAAGAAAAAAAGAAGAAAAATTACGAAGATGTAACAACTAACAAAATATGTTCTCATAGGGCCTAGAGTCTCCATTCTAGTTCATTTTAAGGCTGATCTTATTAACAGTATTCTGGTCATATTTGAAGGTCCTAGCCCCTTTAGTTTTCCAGATATCCTGCGCGCACGGTCGCAAATTGGTCGAAATTAGTTACGGAGAGGTCATTAGTAAATGCGAATAACTCATTAAAGGTAATTAATCGTCATTTTTTGTATCAAATTAACTAAATTTGATTTAAAAATGAAGTTTTCACTTATTTAAGGCATCTTAGAACACTAAATGCATTAATTATTGGAGTAATCAAATGAAATATGACATTTTTGACCAGAAATGAGATACCTAAAACAGCAGAATACACTGAATTAAATATATATGCGTTAATATACGAAATTTTCGAATTCGCGACGGACTTGGACGCGCAAAATTTATCATAACTTTGCAGAGGAATATCCGATTTTGTTCATTTTTGAAGCAAAAGAAAGCTAATTCTGTGGGCTGTGATTCATAGCCAAAAAAACAAAATCCATAATATAAAACCTCTCAACCCCTACTTCCCCCTTAAGGCAATTTTTCGCGCTACGCGCACATTTTCTTAATTAGACCAAATTTGGACAATTTTAGTATAAAGCGGCTACATTTCTCATACCAAATTAGTTAGTATTTGACCAAATTTGGCCATTTAAGCGTAAAAAGGCACACAAAATTTGCGCGCTTCATCATTTTTGTTCATGCCCCCCCCCCCCCCCTAAAAAAATTCTTGCCCCCCACCCCCCCCCCCCCCCCAAAAAAATGAGGCTGGTGCCGCCACTGGCCCGGCTCCACATGTAGTTACGCCGCAGAGTGGACCCAATGTTCCTGGCGCCGCCGTTACCCAACCAGCCATTTGTCTGACTATATCAACTATATGACCACTTTATATCAAAACAAATGAATTTGGTTATTCAGCTTCTAAATCATAAATGATCATTGGTCTACATTCTACAAGCAAATTGTTATAATTCGGCACTAGGCATATTATTATTATTATGCGGATGATCTATGCGATCTTTTTCATGGGACGCCCTCTTTCCTTGATTTATTTTTGAAAGCAGATTTTCTTGCAAATTTACATTTCTGATCATAAATCATAAATATATTCTGAGTTACAGAGCGATACGACTCCAAATTACTTCAAAATTATTTAAAGAGGTTTAAAATAGATTGGCCTGCTCAAGACAGTTTATTTTCATTCTTTAAATTCACTTATAAAAACCATGATTTTGAAAAATCATTAGGGTAGGAATCGTATCACCCTGTAACTCAGAATGCATTTATGATTTATGATCAGATGTGAATCTGCCAGAAAATAGGCTTTAAAAAGTCAAGGATAGAGGGCGTCCCAAGGAAAAGATTGCACATGCCCTGCACATGCCTTTAATCATTGTTCACAGTCCGGGTCCGTAAAATACGGCCGGACACACGCGCTTGCGGGTGGCCTGAAGGGACTCGAGCAAATTCCTCGCCGAGAGGCCTGCGCTTCAAAACCTATTTTTTCATGCGCTGATGGGAGTGAATAAAACTTTAAGTAACTTGTTGAATGGAAGTAAGAATGAAGTAAAAAAATAAAAAAGAGCCAATTGCAACAAATTAAAGTAGTAACACTTTTGCAATCCTCCTTCGGACTTGAGAGAAAATAATAGTCTTGAAAGTTCATTTGCCACATGGTTCAACTCTTTTAAAAATAGTACCGAATGAAAGGTATGTGGCCGCGGATGGCCGGAAATGTCAGACACTTTGGTTATAATGTCAAGAATGTGGTACAAATACATGAATGGATGAAAGAGTAAGTGGCCGGGTGGATAATGTCAGGCGAGAGCCGGACCCGGCCGAGTGTTGGAGTAAAAGCGCAGTCGCCGGTTAATCTGAATCCGGAATCCGGGGAGGGGGGCGGTGGGGTGGGGGAGGGGGGCGGTGGGTGGGGGGGGGGGGGGAAGTCACAACCAAGCAGTGGATCAGCATTATTCTATCCGGGCCGTTCTTTTCCGTGATTTTTTTCTCTTTGCTCTTCGCTTTTTTTTCTTCTTCTATAAATTTGTTTTTTGTCTATTTGTATAAAGGTATGAAGCCCTAGCTTCGGGTCTGATACATGGCGTAAAACAACACCTTCCTTACGACATAATCACCACTTTCTAAATCAACAGACTAAAAGATGTTTAGCTCTGATCTAGGGGGGGTTGGGGGGGTTGCCGCGCCGAGACTGTGGTGATGGCGTTTCAGTAAGCAAAGTTCGTGTTTATAAACTCTGACCATGGACTTATCTGATAAGTCCATGCTCTGACTACCTTGATTTTACTGATAGAACTTAGTAATGGTGCTGTGACAAAAAGGAATAAAAAGGGTTAAATATCCACATAAAAGGTAAGTTTACGTTATTATTTAGAGCTAAATCATAATAGCCTGCCTCATCTCATACCAGCTCATACAAATTGTCGCACGAACATCCGACCCGCCCACTTTTGATGCTCTGTTGTTTCAGGTGACAGTGTGTCCTTCTCCCTCTGAAAGGGCCTCGGAATGACGTGTCTGGTCACATGACTTTGCCTGATCGCCATTTTATTTTTCCCGGAGTACCGATGGGACTTTTTCGACCGACAGTAAAAAAACATGTTTATGAGGTTTTATGATAGGTTTCGATACTAAGTTGTTAGTTTGACGTGAATTTGGAAAGGGTGCCAAGTAAGGGTTAGGTAGATATGGCTTTGAAGAAAGTGAAGGGGAGTTTAGAGCGTGTTTTTGAGAAGAATCTGCAAGATTTGGTTCGAGGTATCCGAAACAACAAGGATAATGAGGTAGGCAAAAAATAGACCTGAAATCGGCAATCGATCAATCAATCAATTATTCTCCCAGTAGAATAAGCATAAAGAAAGACGGCTAGCTATCCTTTTACAGTGTAAATCAGATGTAAAACAATTGCGGCAATAACCTCATAAAGGTCTAAGGACTTTTTAATAAGGTCTCACATACAGAAGAATGAAGAAAAAGGCAGTCAATTGAATTGTTTTGCAATTATTTAGTTACAATTGTAAAAATGTCAAATTGATTGATACTAAATGATAGGCTCAGATTGAGATAGCATGCATAGCTAGCTGCTGTGTGGTGTTGTAAAACACGCATACATGTACGGACGATTGTACAGTCACGAACGGCCTCTGTTCATTCATGTACTTCACAATGGTAAAAGATATACCTGACTTCACGTAGCTATTGCTTGCAATAGCTACGTGACATAGCCCCTGGTTTCAAAGCCGATAAAACTGTGTCACAGTAGCGAGTAATTTTCATGGAAATATTTCTTGAACACCGCAAAGGTTAGACGTTTGCAAATAAGATTATCAGTAATACGTTTTCCTACAGTACATTCCTACCTACCTTATTTTTAAAACCGAACAACAGAAGCAGAAAAACAGTGCATTATCTGAGGTGTGAAAATGAAAATTCGTGAATACATGTCGTCTAAACGGATTAAGATAGCGGCTTCCTTTGTATGTACTTCTTTACATTTACCGCGACCACCTGTGTGTCTTTACAACTGTCAAAGTTCTCGAATTCTACGACGTGTGATTAATATAGAGTACGTCCTCGGAATCCTAAAATAACCGCTATCGCGTGTAGTAAAAATACTGACCACGCGGCGTAGCGATGCATGTTGAGGGCAGCGTACAAGTCAGTCTCTTTTTTCCCACGTGACAATGGCCGTTTCATTGCGTCATTTTAAGTCTCTTTGACTGTGGTTTCAGACGAACGCTGCACATGTACAAAGTGAATTGGAAACAGCAGCGTCGTAGGCGTTTTACGTAACAAATCTGCAGAGACTGATCACCGCACGTGATATTTTGTTGTTTACCACTATTCTTGAGTTCCACGCATCTCTTATAAATTTCAATATTTTTAACAGAAAAAACACCCCGATGTCTGGGCATTGATCACGAAAGAGTACATAGGATGTACACCAAGCCCACAGTTGCAAAATAATTAAAAATCTATGTAATCTACAAAGTTAAGAATCATCAATAAAATCATGTTGATATGTACACGTGTTATCTGGACTAACGATTACAGCGCAAGTCTGCCTACAATTTGCGTGTAGGTAAAAGATACATCCTACACTTAACTCGCCCATTGCTTGTCACGTGTGTTAGATTTCGATCGCGACGCGACAGGAGCATGCGCAGGGCAGGGCAGGGCAGGTGTGATTTTTGTGTACATGATCCCCGCTTCACGTCCGTACACTTCCCCGTACAGTCCCTTGCATAGCCGGGCATCGGTTTTTTCTCAAATAGTGCCTGAATATTGCTGTTGCTGTGTACCTAAATACAAGTGCTGTCGGTTGAATTTGGAACCAACGTTTAATTTCAAATTAGGCCTACTCCAATTCTGGAAAAAATTCACAAATAAGCACATCATTTGACTAGACCTAGAATTTCAATAAAAAAAACTTACAAATTTGGCGTTCCGAAGAAGCTTTTTGAAAATGTTGTTACTTTCGACTGGCTTGACCAATTTTGATCCGGTAAAAAGTATGTCAATATATCGATTCGCACCAATAATAATACAGAAAAACTGACACGAGGGCAATCATTGGCTATAGGTAAATTAATAATTGAACGAACATCACGAACGCAGTACAAAGATAAACGTGCCCGGAATGATCACGCGAATGGTTGTGCGCGCTTCACGCAATGTACGCGATACGCTGCTTAGTTGTGTTCGTTCAATTATTAATTTACCTATAGCAAAGTCTTCTGCGCAGCCGTACAAAGTATGCAGTCAATTTACCAGTGAATCGATTTGGAATTTTCCGCTGACATCGGAAAACCCGATGACGCGAGTGACATCATTTAATGAGCGGCGCCCGTCATGAATTAGCTCATTAGCATAATTTATGATCATGAAATGTATCACGCAGTTTAATAAGTGGCCTATACATAAGCTTAGGGGTTTCCCGTGTTCACGGTATTCATGCCGCAATTCACGGTATTCATGCTAAAATCATCAAAATCGCGGAATTTGTAAACAGTACCGTAAAATCGCGGAATTGTTATTTCAGCCGCGATAATTGTCCGACAAGCCGATTTTACAGTTTTATTTAATAGCAAAAATCAATTTTCCGAATTCAAATATTTCCTTTCAAGACGATATCGACGCACAATGTACTGTGCATTCAACTCTAGGCCTACTTGACACGACTGATTGAAGTTCAATTGTATAATATCGAATTTATTTGAATGAGATAAACAAAAGACCGTCTTCTTCTAAAGAAATATAGGTAGGCCTACTTCAAACTAAATTCAAAAGAACGAAGAGATTGTTTACAAACGCCACCCCCTTCAGAAAGGTTGTTAGTTGATAAAAAGTTAATCCAGGGCGTTCAATGGGTGATTATTCATTCATATCGATTGCATACAATTACTGTTGTAAAGAAAATACGGTACCGAAAATACTACACCCCGGGAAATACACGCACGTGCTAGTATTAAATCATGAACGACGCCATTGTAGACAACAGCAACATTGACATGTGATGATGAATAAATTACAATAGTAATGTTGTAAATAGATCGGAGTTCTCCGATTGGTTGAGATAAGGTTTGCCGACAACAGCAAACAAAATTCATTGATGAAAATAAATCACGTGATGATGAATAAATTACAATAATAATGTTGTAAATAGATCGGGGTTCTCCGATTAGTTGAGATGAGGTTTGTGTACGTGCGACTATAAATGTTTTCAGGTCACGTCATGACCTCTCGCAAGGAAAAACAAAATAATAATTTACATACAGTAACTAAACTTAAAATACGTAGTATGAAAAGTATTAAAAACATGTTTATTGGGCTATTATTTGTACAAATGGTTGCGCAAAACAGCTTTATTATTAATATTAACATCGTACCAAACATTTTGTTTGCATTTAGTACGAAAAATAGAGATTTTATTACTACTTTCATGCGAAATTTCTAACAACACGTGTGTCATCAACGCAGCTACGGGCTGTCTTTAGTCACTGGCAAAAAAATGAGGAAGAAAGGCCGCCTAGGCCGCCGGGAATTGGTAATTGTTTCGAATGCCTAAAAATACGACCGCCGCTCCGTAAATCAAGGAATTTCAGCGCGGTTTTTTCTTGAAATCTCAATAAACACGGTAAATCGCGGTTTTCACAAAAATTGCCCACGGTTTTCACCTAAAAAATTCACGGGAAATCCCTAAGCTTACCTATACATTGGTATGCACGCACTACGCAGTCATTAGTCAAGCTTATTATAGGGGTAGATGTAGATGTCTAGCTAGAACCCCAGACAATGTTTACCCTATCGCTTAATGTGCTTACAATTCACCGCACTGTCAATATATATAGCCCTTGTAAAATCCACTTTAATCTACTGCCATCCACTTCAAAATATTATCAAACATTTAGCATCTCATGAAAATTTGAGTAATTCTTGATGGTGTAAAAAATATATATAATAATAATAACGCATGACCATAATAATATGGTCACGCGTTATGAACTCGCCTCCCAATAGGGTGGTGCTGTTACACTTTTTAGTTTCATGCTGTCATATTCCTTGAATATTTTTAAAACCACAAAAGCTATTTCAACAAATTTGGTATCATTTTAAAGCCCTAATAACAAGCTATCTGCCTGCAAAATGGCATTGGTATATATATCTAATACAGAAGGTATATTAGAGGCTATAATATAACCCTTGTAACAATGTTACCAGTTTTTCTCCCCTGATAGTTGAATTGTCAAAAACACACTTTGGGTGTTAGGGTTTTAATATAGCATTGTAAAAACATAACATGTCTTCTTCTTTTTGCCTTACACTCAGGCTAAATACATAGCAGCCTGCATTGATGAAATCAAACAAGAGTTGAGGCAGGAGAACATAGCTGTCAAAGCAAATGCTGTGGCTAAGCTCACATATGTAAGTCAGTTGGCCAGTGAAATTGTAATGTTGTTTACATTTTGTATACTATAAATGCTGTAAACTGAATGAATGTGTACAACAGCAGCAAAAGGGTGCAGTTGTCTCTCAAAGAAAAAGTTGAGATCGTAATACTAACAAAAGGAACTTTTGGAATGCTTCAAAATGACACCTTTGCGGTTAGATTGGATACTGCTTTCTGATTTTATGAAGATAAATTACTGTGAAATGGTCTTGATTTTCTTTGTTTTTCTAATTCGATCAATATCTCAAAATGCATTTTACCGACAAATGCACCCTTTTGCCGCAACAGTATGTATTTTCAAGAAGCCCAAATAAGCAAGCAGATAAATAAATAAAATTAAATATTATTCAGATGGTCAGTAGGTACACTTCATTCGATCTACTGTATTAGAGCTACTGAAAATAATAATTATATAGATTGCCATTCCATTCAGCCAACTAATTGATTACATCGTTCTCTCCTGGATCCACATCTTTATTTACTGAGATTGCCATTCCAGTAAGCCAACTAATGATTAAATAGCTCTCTTCTGGACCCACATCTTTATTTACTAAAGCTTTGATTTGATCTGTCTAGGCTCAGCAAAAATTCTTGAGGAAGAAAACACAACATTTTTCCATCATTTGCTCTATTCCAATATTTCAGTTTAGTGATAGTATGACTCGGTTCCAAATTGGAGAAGCCTTTTTACAGCAGCTAATGAATACAGAAGGACGCGGGTGCGGTGAAGGCTACAAGTGCATCATATGCGTGACGCATGCGTGAGACCAAAATTGCGTGTGTGTGGCTATAATTATGTGTGCACGGTTAGATTACTTTTTCGCGCGGAGAGATAATTTGGAATTTATCAAACTATAGCACCTTATATGAACAAGCAGTAACAACATACCAACTGATTTAAACTGTTTACTGATATACACATTTTCCTCCTCGCAGCTGGAGATGTTGGGGTACGACATCAGCTGGGCCGCCTTTAACATCATCGAAGTGATGAGCTCCTCCAAGTTCACATTTAAGAGGATTGGTTACCTAGCAGCGTCACAAAGCTTCCATGAGGGTACAGATGTACTCATGCTCACAACCAATATGATCCGCAAGGTACAAATTAAGAGTAAAACTCAATTCACATCTAGATGCTATTATAAGGGAGAAATGGATTTATAGGTTAATGTCAAGCTCTAAATATACACCAGTTTCTAGTCATTTAAAACACGTCGTCTGTGTTTTACTGAGCTTACTTTTAAAATAGTTTACAGGTTTCAATAATAAACAAGTATAATGTTTTACTACTTGTATGGTCCATAAGTATGACAGTACTTGTATGGTCCATAAGTATGACAGCACTTCTATGCATTTTATACCAATATTATGATTTAACGATGATGTATATTATAGGTCCAAGTATAAGTTGAAGAAATACCACACTCTTCTTTGTATAAAAACAGTGAATAATATTTGAAAACACCTTTCCCTCCCTTCCTATTTGAAGACACCCCCTCCCCCGGACATTGAAACAGGAAACATATTTTACCTTAGTGTTCAGATTTCATATTATACTTTATAGGCCATGGAATATGCCCACAATAATTCTTGGTGCTTGGAACATATTTATTGGGTATATGGTCCTAGCCCCACCTTAGTTCAAGCAATTATAAAAATAAATTTGCTGCTATGGTATACAGTCTATCATAATTTCTCTAACATAATTCTACCAAATTTACATATCACTGTAAATATGTATGCGCATGGTGAATTGGTAGCATTCAGGAAAGTGCCTATTGTTTATGTGTTATCACATAATGGTATAAATTCATCTTACTGTATATAATGAATGGGAAGATAACAGTTGATAATTACAACAATTAAACTGATTGACAGTTTACACACATCATAATGTATCACGTATACTTATTTCTAAAACTGAGATAAAATATGCAGTGTGCTTGCTTCCAATAATACTAACCAGTTATTTTCATAATATAGGAGCTTAATGCTCCTAACATGTATGATACCTCTGCTGCCCTCAACGGCCTATCATGCTTCCTGTATCCAGATTTGGCACGTGACATTGCTAATGATATTATGTCACTGGTAAGTTGTGGCACCCCCTCTCCCCCTGTCCGGGCCAGCCAGATAACTCATGATCGCGCTCCGATCATGCAATGTGTTAGTGTTTTATATAGTTTATATCTCAGTCTCTTAGAAAAATGGACAGCTTTCTAATAGATAAAAGTTGTGTGTTGTGCCTTATATGGCGCTAGAGGTTCTTGAGATTTGAAATAATTGATCTTCACTTTTAAACATTGATTTTAATGTCAACCAAACAAATGGATATGGTCAAATTTCAAATGTAATTAATGTATGAACCTCTAACGGCAGCTTTGCTATAATTTCTGGCCTGACAAATAAAATTATAGAGCCGTTTACAGCCGTCATAAAAGGCACCTCACAAATATAGATTAGAATGTTGTTCATCCATCCTGTATCACTTGTTAAATGTTGCATTCAGGTACGTCTCGAGCCCCATCACAAACATATCAACAGTCACAATCCACAAAGGAACAATACAACTTTTGGTCAATGTCAAAATGGTATCTCATAGTGGACTGAAAACCTACTGCACAGCGTAAAGTGTTTAAAGTATGGGACTTAAGATATATTCATTGATCTGATTTCTAGTGATTTTATATCAGATATTCAGAATGTACATTTTGATACAAGAGCATCTGACTTTGAGATAAATAGTTTCTCCTCCGGAAATGAAAATATATGTTTATTTAACAATGAAAATATGTTATTGCCGGTGTCACTGCATTTACAAGTGAACTGTGTCAAATGTTCACTTGGACATGTGTCCCTATGTCCAATACTAGTTCGAAAAGCATGAGGCATCAATAAAAGGCAAAAACTATACTAATATCACTATATCAGTGTTTGAACTGTTTACAAAATTGTGTCCAACATGTTTCAAAATGGTGATTGACCACATACGGCAAACACGAAAGTGAAAAATCTGCGGCGAAAATCATGGAATTACAACACATTCTTACCTAGTGAACCACAGTGTTAATAGTTAACTAACCTAGTATCCTTAGACCTCAACACAGGTTCTGTTGGGGAGCCAATAATTCTGTCAACAAACAAGCCACAAATCATAGAGTTATGATCTCAAATCATAGAGGTATAAACATTTGAGTGAAAATAACTGGGTTTGTATCAATAATCACAATTGCCCTACCTTTTTCTAACCAAATCTGGGGTTTTTTCTAATTAAAATGTTCATAAGAATATACTTATGTCTTTGTACATCTGTCAAAGTTTGGCAGATAAAATTTTGCATTATTTTAACTTTCACACCACAATATCTGCCAACTCCAGCTAGTGTTACAACCAGGGCTCAAATTACAGGAAGGCCATGGCCTCCATGCCCTTGACTTGGCCTTGGTGCCCTCAATTTTAAAGTATTCTTTAGCATATAGTGGCCTGTGGTGCCCTTGTGCACTGGCCTTGAAATGAGTGCCTTCAAAGATTTGTAATTTGAGGCCTGGTTACAACGCATCACAACTTTCTCTCTTCAGATTTGTTTAGATTGTAAACCAAGAAAGTGCATCAAATGTTACCCGAGATCATCAATATTGTCCATCTTACCACTTTTTGAATCCCTTATTGTTGAGTCAACTATTGGCTCCCAAACGAAACCGTGTGTTCACGTTGAGGATTGTACACACAATATATAGTACTATTGTATATTTTTGTACCTGATGTATTATTTTTTGTTTTGTTTTCTTTCTTTCCGGTACCACAACCTGTTTGTGTCATGCGTGCCCTTGTGCTGCCCTACCATACCTACCAAACCTACGTATCCTATTTGCTATGTGTGGTTGTGTGTGTTAGGATATAAACAGTGCCCAGCAGTACGACTCTGGTGTGGCTATGAGTGGTCTTGCATGCTTTACATCCCATGACCTGGCCAGAGACCTGGCCAATGATCTTATCAGTCTGGTGAGTCAGTCTTGTCTACCTCTGCTAAGGCCAACAACAACACAAAAGTTTGTCTCAGAAGACTGCGCATGTAGCTTTGAAAATTTGCATTTTACTGCATAACTTTTTTTTTAAAACTTTTTTTCCCCTTGGAACTTGAAAATGATGGTGTGAGCCAAGTTGTGACTGTATGGAATGGGTTTTTTTATTCAGTATTAAATCAGTATTTAAACTAAAAAAACCCAGCTGTCTCCAGTGATGTATTGAAATATGCTTCTTCAAATGTTAATTTCACATTGTGATGCACCATATCTGCTTCATTTCCTTGCTTCACAGAGCCAGCCAGTCTTATGTAAAAAAAGACACCACGTTTAGCATAGCCTTTTTTTACTAATTTTTATCAAAATCGCATTTCGCATAGCCTTTTTTCAGGTTTCTTCTAAGACAAACTTGTTTTGTTTTTTGCCTAACCAAAAGTTAACTACAGTAAACGTGGACATTTTGGCACTTTTGGCACTTCAATACATCTACCCAAAAAAATTAAAATGTGTGAATATATTTCTTGTGTGTATAAGTCTATGTTACATACGTTCCGATCGTGAATTTACAGACAAGCAACATGGTTCAAATCTGCAAAGCGTGAAAAATGAATTACGCATTATTTTTTACTGTAAAAGTGGTAAATTTGATCATGCTTTGCCGATTTTGAACCGTTTTGCATGTTTCTAAATTTGCGGTTTGTAGCTTCATCACATAGACCTATATGCAAAAGAAATATATTCTTGTGTTATTATTTTCATGGTAGCTCGAAAGCTCAGTTGAGCGCGAAAATATATGTAGCGCTAAAATGTCCACTTTACAGTATTTGTTTTTTGTTCACTCACATTTCTTATATTTAAAATAGAATGGCACCACTCTTAAGCCGTTTTTAAATTACAAGAAGAATAAAAAAACAACTTTGACCTTTTTCAGAAGTAGATTTCTTTAGATGGTAGAGACATTGAAACTGTTTTTAAATAATTTTAAGGTTAGGTTGTTATTAATGGTAAGAGAGAGTGATGACAATAAAATAAACCAGTAGTCGAACGTTCTCGTGTAATTTTATTTTCATTTCCATTCTTGCCATATTTAACTATAAACACTGCGAAAAAAGAAAGACCTTATCGTTATAAGAGAGGTTGTAACTTTTAATCTGATCGTTGTCTAATTACATTATTTTTATAACTGTGAAAAAAGTAACTTATGCTCATATGTAATTTGGCAAAAAAATCCCCTACTTACACGGACAAAATCAAGGATAGAGGTCATTTCATGAAAAATATAACATATTATGGCTTTAAATCAACTAGCTACCTAGCCTTTCGTCTAAGTCCTATGATTTTTGTGTCTTGAACGCTTCTGCCATTGTATGGTAGTGAGTTATCAAATTGTAGCTGATCAAATTTTTCAAAGATCTTTACTATCAGATTTTAAGATAACCTCTCTGAAAAGTGTGGGGAATTTTTTGTTGTTGTTATTATATAAGAACATTTTTATTTGTCTCTCTGAATCTAAGAAATTGTCACTTCTTCAAAAGTGCCAACATTATATTCCCCTGTATATAAGATTTTGGCGTGCATGCTTCTGTAATTTAATAACTATTTAAGGTTGTTCTTATGGCTAATTTTTTATTTGATATTTTAACAGAGCTTGCTGAGCTCCACAATAATCCGAAATTTGAGATTGATCGGAGCTACGGTTTTCTAGATATGACAATTTTATTGTCAAAAATGAAGCAAAATTGAATTTGAAGTGTTCATTTCTTTTGTTTCTTATTGTTTTTTTGACCCCCTAGCTGGCCTAGCAAAATAATTAATCTATGCAAAAATGTTTAATTAATTTTTACAAGAAAAGTATAAATGCTACAAAGCTGAAATTTTAGGAGCTTGTTAATTATAGTTTTTAGAAAGTTTCCTGTGATGCGGGAGGCTGTAAGACATCTGCATAATTAATTATACTTAATTGTAAAAAACAACAAAAATTAAGAAAATTAGGCTAATTAATGCACTTAATTAATTTTTTGAAGTTCATGCACTTTACTAAATGTAATGCCATTTGGTATATATGTTGGCTATACAACTCTCCTTAATTCCTGTGATGCGGGAATCTAATGGGAGTTTTCAATAAATAATTAGAGCAAAAACAAAATACTAAATTTGTATAGAAATTTTATCTAGGGAGTCAAAAAAACAATATAAAACAAAAGAAAATAGACTGCCCTCTGTTGGCCGAAAAACAATACAAAACAAAAGAATTCAAAATGGATTTTTGAAAATAAAATTGTCATATAGAAAACCGTAGCTCCGATCAATCTCAAATTTCAGATTATTGTGGAGCTCAGCAAGCTCTATTAAAATATCAAATAAAAAATTAGCCATAGGAACAACCTTAATCATTTAAAAAGGTGTAGTAGTATATTAAAACGATTCTTTAAATGCTAGCGCCTGACACATGTCAATTCCTCATTTTGTGTAAAAAATATGTTAATATAATAAATTCATCCAAATCATAAATTTTATTTGCTGGTTCATTGTGCGTCTGTCACCCTCACTTGTTTATAATAAATGACTCTTTGATTGAAAACTTTAGCCACTTTTGGATCAAATACATAGAGAACCAGTCAAGATTATTATAGCTTGATCAGTTGCAAAAAAGATGGAAGATAAATCAGATGAATAATGTTATCAGGCCTGGAAAAAAATGAGGAATTATGGAATCTCATTCCAGGGAAATTGAGAATTTGGAGGGAAATGTTGCTTTTCCAAATAAAGAAATACGTAAGAAGTAAAGAGAAATCTAGCTTTCTTTCTGGGAAATTTTGTTTGCATCCCGGGAAATAAACATTTTTTCCAGCCCTGATTATTTCATTAGATTATCTTCTTTTCTGGTGATATCACATACTTTGCCCTGTTTCTTCACAGATGGCATCTACCAGGCCATATGTCCGCAAGAAGGCTGTTCTTCTAATGTACAAGATATTCCTAAAGGTAAGGTATTTCTAGGCTTAAGGATTTCCCATGAATTTTGAGGTGAAAACCGTGGGCAGTTTTGTGAATACCGTGATTTACCGTGATTATTGAGATTTCAAAAAAAATACGTGCCGAAATTCCTTGATTTACGGAGCGGTCATATTTTTAGGCATTCAAAAAGCCACAAACTGTTTTGCGCAACCATTTGTACAAATATAGCCCAAAAAACATTTTTTTAATATTTTTCATACTACGTTTTTTAAGTTACTGTATGTAAATTATTTTTCCTTGCGAGGTCATGACGTGACCTGAAAACATGTAAACATTAGTCGCACGCATGTACCAGGAGTTCCATCTCAACCAATCGCAGAACCCGATCTATTTACAACATTATTATTATAATTTATTCATCGTCACATGATTTATTTTATTTTACGAAATGGCGTCTGTCATAGTGTCCATGTGCGTGTATTTTCAATGCCATCGTCCAGGAAAATGCTATGACAAGTGAGTGGAGTCAATGCTCTTCATAATAGAAAGCCACCGATTACGTTCCACATGGTATTATTTCAAAGCTTAAAATGTGCTCTTTCAAGTCATACTAATAACTCAGATTTGATCCGGGCCACCAACATGTCCATTATGACGTGACGGGTCACATTTCGTCTTGAAAGGAAATATTTCAATACTCAATAGGAATTCGGAAAATTTGATTTTTGTTATTAAATAAAACTGTAAAAATCGGCTTGTCGGACAATTATCGCGGCTGAAATAACAATTACGTGATTTCACGGTACTGTTTACAAAATCTGTGATTTTGATGATTTTAGCATGAAAGCTGTGAATTGCGGCGTGAACACGGGAAACCCCTAACCTTAGGTATTTCTGTAAGGGCCCAGAGACATATTCAGGCAACTTTTAAAAAATAATCAATACAAAATAATAGTTACAATTAGCATTTTTTTTTTTTTTTTGAACTTGAATACAAAATTCATAAAATACAAAGGTCGGTTTGGAGTTTTAGTCTAATACACTCATTTTCTTGTTTAAATGCCAAAATACTAATACAATTTGTTGTGCTTTTCATCTGAAAATATGTTAGAATTTATATACCTTATATCTGTGTTCCTCAGTTTCCTGAAGCTTTACGGCCAGCTTTCCCACGATTGAAAGACAAACTAGAGGATCCTGATCCAGGTAAGATGTGAATACTGCAACAGGGTACAAAATAATAATAGACCTAGTCAATGTACACCCAAAATTTCAGAGAGCCCACAAATTTACCTAAGTGTCCATAGATTTGTTATAGGGCCCACACACAACTTTACTCATCATGTCTTGGCCTATTCGTGCTCAGAACCCTGCAAGAGAGGCCACATGAATTTCGGGCTATTTTGTGCTATGACAATAAAGTACCTTGCCAAAATGTCCACTTGATGTCATGAGGGAGAGTTTAGGAAATGTTAGGGGTAAGCTTAACGCTTTCCATGCGACAGGTGTCTGCAGGCGACAGTTCCAAAATTTCACAAAATGTTCAAAAATGTCAAAAATATTGAATTACATCACCATATTTGGAAACATTATGAGAAATGCATCGAAATAAGTGCAAACATACCTACAATCCCGGCCAATCTTTTATACATGTGTTTAAAAACTCCCCCTCTCCCCCGGACAATGTAGAAACATTATTTTTTGGTTACGGGATACTGGAAGGGGTCAACATTGCCCAGTGGGGTGGGGGGAGTTATTCATGTTGAGGAAAGGCTTCAAGCTTTCCTTCAAAGGCAGCAATGTTTCAATAGTGTAAATTTTGGGAAAACGGGAACGCATGAAAGGAATAATGATTACCAGTATGTTCCAACTAATTATTCATGACCGTGATTGTAGTATTGGTTCAGTAATTCTTGCGATAAACTTTGAAAGTGAGGAAAAGTATCTGGAAAATCTGTTTTATATAATATGGTAAAATGAATACCCGTGTGCAAAGCGTTAAGAAGAGGATTATTTTGTGGAGCAAGTAGAAAATCCAAAGTCAAGGTTTTATTATCTATTTAAATGATCATGCTTTGTATAGGGAGCACACAACTAAATAGGTCTCGCGACACGCTATCGACGCGATCAATCAAAGTTGAGTACGACAATAGTTCCTATTTGGCGGGAAAGAGAGTTATTTTTTGACGGTTTATGATATAATTTTTCACTAATATGCTGTGTTTGAAATGTGTAGTTGATGTTCTGACATTTAAACTAGGTGATTTGAGGTCAATTTTAATTTCACGGACCGATTTACACATGCGGTAATATCCAGACCGGAGACCGAATTTAGGTAGGCATATCACTACGTTGTTATGCGGCGGCTTATATCAAAAAAAGTGCGCGGTAATGTCTACTTCATATTCAGATATGTTGTAGATAACCCTAATGAGCAAAACATATCAAAATCTCATTGAACCAAACGCACTAATATAGAAACTAGAGCTATTTAAGTAAGCCTTTCCTAACAGTAAAGTCTATGGAGAGCGTCTTGGTGTTGTGCTCCCTATAGTTTAATCAGTTCCAAATTGGAAAATTGTGAGGCTAATATTTTCAGGGGGGGGGCCCCAATTGGAATACCTACTTGCCCACCGCTCGCTGATACCTGCTTATGATGCGCAAACACACACTTTCACCAATACATATGCGTAAAGATATGGATTCTTTTTGCGCACAGATAAATACAAGCCTCACAATTCTCTAACCGATTGAACTATATGATATAAGCTAAAACCATTATCAAGTTAATTAACCCTTTAAAACTGATTTTCAAACCAAGCCTTTATCAGTCTTTATATAATTTCAGTGTTATTTAGTATGTCTTAAGATGGGGGGGGGGGGGGGGGGGGTGGGGGAGTTGTACATTTCATGAACATTTATTTCAAAATATAATTTTAGTTCAATGTTTAAATTACTGAAACCGAGTGGGGTTTAAAATTGCTCCATAAATTTAAATGCAGGTTATGACAGTGTGGCTTAACACTTTCCACATGGCAGGTGTCTGCAGACGACATTCCAAAATTTTACAAAATGTTTCAAAAATGTCAAAAAAAATGTATTGAATTTCATTACCACTTGAAATTACCATGAGAAATGCATTGAAACAAGTATAAATATGCGTTGTATTGGTTCAGTAATCCTTGAGATAGAAAATTGGGAAATGTTTTTAAAAAATCTGTTATGTAATGGTAAAACTAATACTGTAGCCATGTGGAAAGTGTTAATAAATGTACATTGTCATATGATGCTTTCCCTCCCTCTCTGCAGGTGTGCAATCTGCAGCAGTCAATGTGATCTGTGAGTTGGCACGCAAGAATCCAAAGAACTATCTGTCATTAGCGCCGCTGTTCTTCAAACTCATGACCAGCTCTACAAATAACTGGATGCTGATTAAGATCATCAAGCTGGTACGTTATAATTTCAGAAATTCTTTAAGGATGAGAATTTGTAGGTTGTTTTCTTGTGAAAGCGATTGGGGTCCTTAAAGTTTGGTTTGTTTTACATATCCTGGTATTGTTTATTGCATACTCTTTTCACAGAAATCTATATGTATATGTGTTTATTTAAAATTTGCAATAAGATAAATTATTTAAGTATTCCCCTCCCCCAATATGAATTGTTCCTCCAAACATGGATGCAGAAAGGGTAAAAATAAAGGAAAAGTCTCAAGTCTTTGATGCAATTAGGTGTATATAGGGTTGTCAAGCTCACTTTATTTTAAAAACTGTAATTCATGTATACCTGATGGGATTTTTATGTGTGTTTTTCTTTACAATATGGATGTTTCGACATTGTATTCTATGGTTAAAAAAATATGGGTGGTGATTTAGCAAGAAATCCACACACATAAATAAACATCTAGGAAAATTGGCAGTTTTCCTGCTCTGTCTATAAACTAAGTTAGTGTATCTATTGATCTGCTTTTCAGTTTGGTGCACTTACACCCCTGGAGCCTAGACTTGGGAAGAAACTACTAGAACCACTGACCAACCTCATCCACAGGTAGTACTGGTGGCTGATATAAGTGTCTAACTTTGTACAGATATCAACTGATTCTAACAGGCATATACATACCTGCCAACTGGTCTGATTTTGTCTGAACAGTTCTGATTTCTGAGATTTCACATGCCAGACAATGTGAACGTTCTGATTTCCAGAATGTAATGGAGGGGGGGGGGGGAATACATCTGAAAAATTCAAATAAATATGACTCTGTCCTCTCCTCTCCTCGTCTGGCATTTTATCAGAATGAAAAAAATTGTCACAATATGTATATGTATAAACTTTTTTCCTTAAAACGTTGTGCTATTAGATTATTTTTCTTGGACTCTTCTCGTTTTGGGCTAACGCCATGCACATCATGTTCAGGTTTCTGGGCTTTCAATGTTGGCAGGTGTGCATATATTGAATTGCACAAAATATGCATATTAGTAATTGTAATCATGTTTCAAAGTATTTTCATCGTCAGTGTGTAGCAGTTTTCTCATTATCCAAATGGTGTAATTTAGAACAAAACCAGAACTGAATAGATAAACAAGATACGGATTGGAGATCATGATTACAAGGTTTTACCTTTCCTTGCACTGTGAGGTAAAAAGTAATACAAGTTTGTCTCTGTTGTGTGAATAACTGATAGGTCGCATCGTTAGAAGATAACCACAAATTAGGCTGCTCTACTGTTATAGGATGAGTAAAAGCATGAACATTGGTTCTTTTGTGTTGATCCTATATCCTGCAGGAATTTCTTTAAACTTAAAAAAAAGTCAGCTTCATAATGGTATTGGACATAAGTCCAGTTTATTTGTCTGCTATCGTGTATAAGCAGAACATACATTTATATGATTGCCTCTAACACCTGTTTCTTCTATTTTGTTCCCCTCCTCTCTTGGTGTCGACAGCACTTCAGCCATGTCACTACTCTATGAATGCATCAACACAGTCATCTCAGGTTAGTGGTGACAATTTCATCTCTTACAAATAACCAATGTCTATAGCATAGTCATGGCTGGAACCAATGGGGAACTTAGGAACCTGGTTCCCAGGAAATTTGGCCTTTTGAGAAAAATCTTTGGCTTTGGAGGGAAAACAAAAGTACCTGCCCAACTGGTGGGTAAAAAATTACAAACTCACGGTGTAAGTGTGTTTACACTGGCTGGTGAAATTTCTGTTGGGCAGGTATTTTTTGTGAGTTACCTGCCCGACTGGCTGGTTGAAAAAAAATCTGAAGTTCTAGCTCTGTATAGATATAATTGATTTGGTTTAATAGCCATTTTTCTGCAGTGGTGTAGTATCCGAGTTAGCTACCTGAAGTGTTTAATAAAGCATCTTTAAAATAAAGCATAACATTAATTAAATAGAGCATTTTTAAAGCAAAATTTGTATCTAGAGTTTGATCAGTTCCAAATTGGTGAATAAATACAGAAGGACGCGGGCGCGCATGAAGGCAACAATTGCACTGTGCATCATACGCGTGTCGCGTTCGTGCAACCCAAATCGCGTGCGTGTGACCATAATCGGGCGCAAACGCTTTGATTACTTTTGTGCGCGGAGAGATAAAACCAAATATTTCTCGCCAATTTGGAACTCATTAAACTATAGGCCAATGTGATTTGTTGCATTTGGGAGACAGTGATGTTACCTTTTGATGCAGCATCTATCTGCACATATTAATTATTTGTGTCCATTTCCATATTTGTATATGCAAAATGTTTCGTAACTAGGGGCATGTGCAGGCTGAGATTTTGTATTTAAATCTCAAGAGATCCCCATTTCGTAAAATTAAACCCCAAGCTCCGATAACATCCTACATGTAGCTTACTAACCTAACCAGCAAATTATCATAACATATTTAACAAAAGAACAAATTTTATAATTGTTTTTCTTGATATTTGAAAAGTTGATTCATTTCTTTTCTTTCTTTTTCTTTACCTATCAAACTCAATTTTTCCCCCCAAATTTGAATAACATTTGACACACACAAAATCTGTCTCGTGATGTATAGTAGTAGGCATAGCACAATGCACACACACAAAGTCTGCCACTGGGAGCATTACACCAGTGAACAACAACATATGAAAAGCTGTGTTGTATAAAGCCCTACATCCACTTCTACCTGTTACTCATTTTGCATTATTGAATGGATGGTGTGGAATGTGGTTTTGTATTGTTGCCTCAATTGGCGTGCATGGATGCACTAATCCAAGTTATGAAGACAGCCATACAATATTTGGATTAATTAATCATGCAAAATGAGTAACATGTAGGAGTGGTCTGTAATCCCTTATGCAAAACAATCTTTTCATATAATGTATGCAGCTCCACTTTGAAAAACATCCCTATATAAAATTAATTATCCTCACGAGAGGCACTCATTGTTGGGCAGTGAGCTTGCCATATATGGTAGTCATGACCTTGGACTATATAACCTTGATCCAGGTATAAATACTTATCATCAGGTTTTTTAGTTATGACTGTTTTTACCAATTTTTGAAATTGGCTCTGAACTTGAATATATTGGGCCGATTTAAATAAACCTAACCTGAGATATTGTACTAAACACTTCAATCAATTTAGTGATATGCTCAGTTTTTGCATCCTTTGAGTGCCTCCTGTGAGGAAAAGTCTGAGAATTTGAATATGGGTATTTAAGAAATGGAAAAGCTTGTTTAATTTCTAAATCCATCAATATTTGTCAATCAAATTGGGTATACATGTTATCTATTACCGATCACTCTTATGATGGGAAAAAAATTGTCGGACATTGCTCATTTGCATATCAATGACTTGAATAGATAATTAGCTAATTTGCATATTTAATGAGCTTATGAAACTAAATTATAGTTTAAAAGATTGGGTATCGTACAATTAGCCATAATGCCAAGTTTGATTGCAATACACCATTCACATCTGGATTTATAACATTTACGCATATTAATTAGCTGGACTTAGTCACTTTTTTGATTGCAGTCAGTAAAACTGGTCAAAATGACCAATTTCACTAGGTTATTTTAGCTTAATGCAATATAATTTTACCATATTTTTTAATTTAACATGGTATATAGATATTCAATTGTTAAAGAAATATGTGTAAATGGTGTTTTGAATGTTACATTATTAACAAATTGAGCCCTCTAAATCCTGATAAATTATATTTGTGGGCATTGTTACTGTTTTTGGCAGGTTTTTCGGCCATTTTCCGAGTATCTCAAAACACCGTACCACAAGAATGCATTGACCGATTGTCATAATTTTTTTTGGAAAATAAATCTTTCATTGCAATCTTTCATTTGAATCCAATTTTGTACATGTCTCAATCATTTGAATGTTATGTGTGCTATGCCTAATAGTAGTCTGTCAATTGAAAGCATTTTATCATACAATAATACTTTTGCTCAGTTAAGCCAATCTTGTAATATTTTTACAAACATGCATTGATGTCTGGTAATATTTTTTATAGTATCTACTTCAGTTTTCAAAAACAGCACTACTACATTTACGAGGGGTATCAACAAGTTTTAGAAATCGCCCAAAATTGAAGGAGTCAGAAACTGCATTTTGATATGTGATCCTTAAGTCATCTTTACAAAGTCACTGTGCAAAGTCACACATTTCTTCCCCTATTTATTACCTGTCCACAGACCCCCATTGTAGAGATCCTCAAATTGACCGCCATTGATTGATCCTCAGATCGCCTCAGATTGCGTTATTCCCCAAACAACAACAAATAGTTTAAAGTGTTGACAGAAAGGGGTCAAAGGTCATGTAGGGGTCATTAGAGGTCAATCTGTGTACACCCCATGTTACCCATTACATTATTGTCACCAAGCTTGTTTGTAATGACCTTTGATCCCTTGCTGTCAATACTTTAAACTATTTATTGCTGTTTTGGGAATAACACAATCTGAGACGATAATGTTATCTCTATAATAATAGCAGTCTGTGGACAGGAAATAAAAAGTGGGAGAAATGTGTGAATTTGCACAGTGACTTTGTAAAGATGTCTTAAGAATTACATATCAAAATGATGTTCCTGGCTCCTTCACTACTGGGTGATTTCTAAAACTTTTTGATACCCCCTCATATGTTATGTCAGTCTGAATTTTAAAATGATTGTAACGGCTTTAAAAAAAATAACCCAAAAACCTGTTCTACGGGCATGACCAACTCATTTTTGTTTTAATTTGAGATTTTTAATTTGTTGCTATTTTGATTTTTGTGTGGAATTGATTGCCAATTTCTAATTTGTTGAAAATGTTGAATACACCCGACGACCGATCCTACCTTAGAGGTCTGTTCACCCGTAGAACAGGTTTTCTATCTTGCCTAAGCTCTATTTGATTAGGCTATATTAAAAAAATCTTTTGTCTCAAATAGGCCCTATAGTTTTATGAAAGTATACTTACTTTATTAAATCTTGTGAAAGCTCAATGAAGCACATTTCGATATTATTTCAATGCACTCCAAATGTAGTCCAAATCCTACAGAGACAGTTACATAATGTTCTCTTCTTTCTGCTTATTTATTAGTTGTTTATGATACATAAAGATTACTATCTTCACTTTGCATGTTCTTTAGGCAAAATGTGCCGAGTCTCTCAAGAAATGTTACATGTTTCAAAATCAATGACGCTTCATATGGGTACTGTAAAAGCCAATATTTTTGCGTAAAGATATTTTCGCGCATTTTGATATCTTGCAAATTGTTGCTTTTCGCGGGCGACCTTCTGGATGCACTGCATGAATGTTGAAAACAATATTTTCGTGTGTTATAATTTCTGCAGAAAAATATATTGCGCGAATAGCGCAAAAACTTCAGCATTTACATTAATTAGTATGTTAGATTTTTGTTGGGATAGGTTTCATTGGTATATGTTTGGTGGCAGTTATGTAATTGAGCAGCTAAAAACATGTTTCAATTATTGGCACCTGGAAACTAGGAATATAACTCTTGCAATGGAGGCATGCTATGCACTGCTGCTGTGTATGCGAATGTTCATTGGATTTGTGATTCAAAAAAGATCAGTAGTTACCACCTAATACCTCAAATTAATTTGGAAATATAACAGTGGATTCAGTCAATGACACGTTGTCTTCCAATTCATGATTCATACAGAAATGCAGCAAAAAAGTAAATCAATGTTTCAATTTTGTTTGCAAGAAGAAAATGAAGATTAATTTGTATGATTTACAAAAACAACAGGTAACATTTTTTGAGAGATAGATTCCCACTAGTGGAGTATGAAACATTTTCAAAAACACTTTTCCCCCTTTTTTCGACTGGTACTTTTTAAATCTGAACCAAGTCTATCTCCCCTTTTTTTCTCTCCTTTTAACTTCCAGTTTTGGTTTCGTTATCTTCAGGCATGCCCGATCATTCAGCTTCAATACAGGTACATACCACCAGCTTTGAAAATCTTCTCATCTCAATGTGAACTATGACCTGTGTGAACTTTGACATGACCTTTCTTGAAAAGGTCATGAAGTCAAGTGTCATAAAGCAGCTGATGTGAAAGTCGGGAGTGGTTTATAAAGCAGTCAGTTTGGGAGAAGGAAGTGTCGCCAACCAGATATGTAGTTTTGTTGGTGAGGTGACCGCTTTAGTTTTCCTTTGCATGTGTAGTGCAAACCATGACTACTAACCAGTGTTGCCAAATGTGTGGATTGGAAGCCCGATTAGGCCCAAAAAAGCAGGTCTGTCTCACAAACATTTGGGAAAATAGCTATGCTTAATTTTCTTTTAGTGCATGGTCTCATCAAAGAAAAGCAAGTTATTGTGTTTTTGGCCCACTTTTCTTTTCTTTTCTTTTTTTGCATTTTTTTCCTGACAACTTAAAAAAAAGAAGCCCAAAATTGTACTCAGCGCATGCGGCAAAAGTGACTCCACATACTTATACGCGCTGGTATGTGAGACAGACCTTTTCTTGGCCTTAGGTTGGTTACTTTTGAAAAGACCAGTGATCTATAGTCTCATAATTTCTTGATGGAAACAACGGTTAAGTTATGGTTGTTCTTGCAGTATATGTGCTTTTCATCAAATCTACATCAAGAAAATATGAACGAGGTCACCTATCTAATTGTTAAGAAATGAAAATGATGTGCACTTGCTTTCCACAACCCATTCTTTCATTTGACAACACTGTTCAAACTAACTTATGCATGGAAATGGTGGGTGCATTTTGGTGGCTGTTTCTTTTTATTATTTAGGAAAAAGTTTGGTTTTTGCTTGCTGTGATTGAAGATTTTTGGTGATGGTTTTGAAACTATGTACTGAAAAACCAGATTAGCGAAACCAGATTAGGTATGAGTTTTTTTGCGTAAAAATCGAAGTATTTACTGGCCAATTCCTCTAGAAGAATATTCACAAGCTTGTGTGAAAAATGTTGTCATCAACCGACACTAATATCTTTTGATATTATCAAGAGTCTCAGGTTTGGATGTTTTCTTCAGTAAAACATTTGTTGGTTACAATAAAAAAAACACCAGAATTTTGAAGAATAGGAATTAGGCATTGGGTAAATGGTTATGTTATTTATTGTGGCGATTGTGGCTATGATTAGCAAGGCAAGTGTGTTTCATGAACTTGACACACAAATCCCCCATTACCTTTGCACAGAAAGCAATAAAGTATGAACCCCTACCCAATTTGAACAGAGCCAATGCAAATGATCATTAACATTGAGAACCATAGTTTATCCAAGTCAAGAATAATGTCAGTAGATTTCATCATATTTATCACTACACTGGTTGTGGGGTTAGTCATGATACTCACAGGTTTTTAAGTTGGTTTTAGTGGTTGTGGTGACTGATGTTGGCTTGAGCCTTGTGGTGGTGTAAGTAATGGATGCATTAACACTTTCCACGCGGCTATTAGTCTTACCATACAAAACAGATTTTTCAGAAACCGTCCCCAACTTTTCAAAGTCTTATCTCAAGAATTACTTCCAGTAATAGGCATGTTTGTACTTGATTTAATGCATATCTCATGGTGATTCCAAATATGGCAATGAAATTAAATATTTTTGAAACATTTTGTGAAATTTTGGAACTGTCGTCTGCAGACGACTGCCGTGTGGAAAGTGTTAAATAACAAAGATAATCACATAACTATAACATGCATTCTATTGCACTAGGCTATGTTACATCTACATATATTTAGGGGTGAGTATGGATTACAGGCCGATCAGTAATCTCGTTTCAACTTATCTATTATTAGATGTGGTTACCGGTAGTATACACTTTTTGTTGTCAAAGAAAGAGTTAGTTTTAGTTAAGAAATGTCTCAAATTAGTCAGAGATTGCAATTGTGCCAGATTTCAGATAGCCTATGAATTTGAGTAAAATCAACCAAAACAGCATGCAATTTGGCCACACAAAAAATGGTCGTGTTGCCCTGAAGTGCCAAAAATTGTGAGGTCGGATCGGTTGGTCAATTCTTTTTTGGCTGAAAATATTACTGACAGACTGTGACTGTCCTGGTTCATGACAAGACAAAATTGGTAAATTTTACTAATGTTCTAGTGTGATAACAGTCTTAAGACTATTTATTCAAGCAAACATATTAGTCATATTTTGACAATTTGGGGGAAATCGGTTGCTGAGGGCAACACAACAATTTTTGATTTTTGCCTTACATTTAATCATATTTAAAATTCTTGACTAAGAGCTATATTAATTTGCCCCAGTATTTCATCTTGCTAATAAAATAACCTATGCATGAAGTTCATGGCATGTAAGATCTACTTAATAAAGATATAATGAATAGGCTAGATAATGACTGTGTTTTCAGATGGGATTGGTGATTTTACTAGGAGGTGGGGGAGTTGTGTTCTAAAGACCATTTCAAATTGAGATAGGAAAAATTCGAAAAAAGGTCATGTGTGGACTATGTGCTTACGCTATGTAATGAAAGGGTTGATCGCATTCATAACATTGGTTGGCCGCTTCAGTGGTTTACTATGTTTACATACAAGCGTACACCCATGAGAGGTAAAACTAGTAGCGAGACTATTTTGTTTTCATCAACAATGGCGTAGATACCAGCAACTTGATCAAAATGTATCGAGCTGTTACTGAAACACTGTACTTTGTGAGGAAGACAATCTCTCACCAACACTGGCACACAGGTAATTAAAAACAAGTAATTTGGTTTTAAACCGGTGCCAAAAGCACTTGGCTAATCGGAAAGCATCAGAACCGATTGAATATTTTCGGATTTGAAATGGTCTATAGGTACGAATTTGGTGACCAATGGGGTTTGTAATCAATGGGTGTCATCATATTCTAGCACAGACAGGATATATTAAACAAGGCTGACCTATCTAATTACACATTGGATTATTTCTATCTTATTTTTATTTATTTTTTATTTTTTAGGCTATTCAAATTTAAATCAAACTTATTGAACTACCAAATTATCATTTTTGATTGAGGTGTCTATTTTTAGTCAATATTTTTAATTTGTTTGCATAACTTGTATTCAATTGAAACCAATACATCTCTATTTGACCAAAATCACTGTATTGTACAATATTTATGAGGTGTTAAAAGCACAGATAACACATTTGATGGCATTAATTATAGGTCAATAAATGTGTATGTGCTGTTTTGAGAGAAATAAGATAAATCCATGCACATGCGCTGAAGTTGATGTGTGAATAATGGCACAACCCTGTAGGGAGAGTGCTATTGAGAGCATATTAACATTTACGCAAATGCATCAATTTTTCTGTTTCAAGCTACAAAACATATGCATGTATTGACCTAATTCATACTCAACAATACAAATCAATATCTACAATTTTGCGCCTACTTTTAATCTCTTTAATAGCAAAGAGAAAGCGTGTTAATAAGTTTGCTGACGCCTGCTGTCAAAATCGGGGAACCTGCCTACAGCAAAATAAACGAAGCGGAGTACAATTAGATATTTTCAATGAACTCCACATTTTTTAGTTTCCTGCTTTCTGATTGGTTCGAAAAACTACTTGTAATGCATGAATATCAAAGAATTATCTGCATATTGTATATACACCGTTAATTGTACTAATCCTAACCCCATGGTCTTTATTACAGCTTTGTGTACAAAAACTCAGAATTTTGATAGAGGACTCGGATCAAAATTGTAAGTACATGTTCTCTCTTTCTGCCAATGAACTATGTGTGTTTAAAAGCTTATACATGTTTTAATTCACTGTTGTGTAATTCTATTGAATTGAAATGCCCTGCTCTATTAAACGCCCCAGAAAACCCTTACGTCCCACATACAAATTTGATTGAACAAGATATATGAAAGTCACTTTTCTTTTCCTAAAATACAACAAATTCCCCTACAACGTTGAGCTATTTAGCTATAAATCATGAGATGAATACCTTTTTGCGATACAATTAGTCAAAATACAATGGGACATGCAGCACAATTAATGTTCTAGATCGACAACACAATGGCGATGTAGCAAGTGATGCTCAACACGGTGTGGTATAGGAAAATAATACTTGTGCAACTTAGGGAGTCTGAACCAACCGGATCCCTATTCCCTTGTATAACAAAAAGTAATCTCTTCTGTAATCAAGTCAACATCGCGGTGTTTTATTGGTACTAGCGCTTTAAAAATTGACCCCCAATAAACATCCCCCTTTTGAAAAATGCAGCGCCCCAGTAGTGTTTAATGGAGTAAATAAGGTTTAGCATGGAATTTTCATTTTCCCATTAGTACAATTGCACAGATTTGATTTACAAAAGCAATGGTCAAGGGTGTCAAAGATGTATAACAATATGTTGACATCCAGTCATTATATTTCTGCATTGACTAATGATACTATTTTGCCCTTTGGTTATCCCTGCAGTAAAGTACTTAGGTCTTCTTGCAATGGGTAAGATCTTGAAGACTCATCCGAAGAGTGTACAGAGCCACAAAGATCTGATATTGGACTGTTTAGATGATAAAGATGAATCCATCAGGCTTAGATCACTAGATCTACTCTATGGAATGGTGAGTCAACATTGATTGGTTTTGGAAATGGTTAGTTTTCTACTAAAAATAACAACATTTATAAGAGTGCTGAAAATGAGCTGTAACATAAAAAATAAACTTTAGAACTCTCTTTTTTTCCCTGTGATAACAAATATCTTTCATCAGTTTGTATTAATATTGCAAGATCCTAAAAATAGCAAATTGTGATCTGTAATTTCCTCAAAAGGAGATTTTATTGTATGACTATTCATACATACTATGTGTTACCTCAAGTTGGGAGATGACCTCAGTCTCTATCCCACAGGCAACTCCAATGCGATGCCATTTTGCGCCTGCAAAATCAAAGACGGACATTCTTTGATATTCGGTATTGGCACCAAAAAAGCTTAACTATAATGAGAATATGCTGATATCACCCTACTCCAGTTTTCAGGAAATGTCCTGATTTCAAAAACAAATTTGGTCAAAAATTAAGCAATTCTATCCATTTTCAGCTAATTTTAAGGCGTTTTTTGCCCTAATGTACCCATTTTTCCCTTTGGTTCTCTGTAAGCTTGAATCAACACGAAAATAATGTGCAAAATTTGGAAACCGGTCAAATTAATCATGGTCGATAATTTGTTTGTTAAATTGCATACCTCATAGCCAATTCTCTAAAAAAGCACCCCAAAAATACACACAGCACTTTATTTTGTTTTTGAAAAATGTTTCTGGGACAAACCTTTTTTTCTTTTTTTGCCTTCGAGATAATAATTAGAGCTGCTGAACTGTTTGAGTCAATGAATTGTGCTTTTTTTTGTCTAGGTTTCCAAGAAGAACCTAATGGAGATTGTGAAGAAGCTCATGATTCATGTGGACAAGGCAGAAGGCTCACAGTATCGTGATGAGTTACTTGCCAAGATCATCCAGATCTGCAGCCAAAATAACTATCATTATATCATCAATTTTGAATGGTAAGTACATTAACCCGGTGACACTAATTAGTTAGTCACACTGTAAACCTGAGAAGGGTATAAACTGTAGCAACGTATGTTTTAAAATGTTCAAAAAAGCTCTCTTGGTGAAATACATTATTTTGAACCCTGAGCAGTATGCAAAAAAATTACGCTGTTATGCTGATAAAACACTTAAGTCGCTTTGCGATCCGGGTCGCTCCCGATGACGTAATTTATATGATTTATTGTTCAATCAAAAGCAATCAAGCAGCGACCTCGCGCGACATTTGGGACAGGTCGTACCAGGTCGCTAGTCCTGGATCGCTGCAGTTGACTTCAGTCCAACTTGTGCACGACTGGTCGCCTCGATCTGTTGAGTTGCTGTGAGCGATTCTCCTTACATAGTCCACTCGAGAGACCTGAGATTGCCACGACCTGGGACCAGCTAGTATTGAATAAGCATTAGAGCAGATATAGGGCAAACTGTTTTGTCTTGAGGTACTGGGTATGGCTTATCACCAACAAACCAAAAGGTGAGCGGTGGTAGCCTTTACTTTAGGGAAATAATATACTTATCTCCCTAATGTAAACTATGTACTATTTGTTTTAGAATTGCACCTCACTATGTGTGGCAGTATCTGGCTTATGGATTGGAAGGATTTGTTCATGAAGATATATATATATATGAGGTGTAAATAATATAGATATTGTATTCATTGTTAACATTACTGGAGGTAAGGATCTGATTTGCCAACTTGCCACGCATAAAAAAGTTTAAGAGTTGCCAGTTGATTTTTTATTATCAGGGGATTTTGTTATATCGTAGGCAATGAGTATCTTTTTTATATTGCAGGTATGTGAGTATACTGGTTGAGTTGACAAGAATTGAAGGCACCAAACATGGTCATATGATTGCCTCGCAGATGCTTGATGTAGCTATAAGGGTTAAGGCTATTAGGCCGTTTGCTGTTAAACAAATGGTGAGTATGTCATCCAAATGGAACGAACTGTCCCCAAAAATCATTGCAAGTGTTGACACATCCAAATTCCTCCAATCCTCTAACTAACCCTCCATTTAACCTTCTTGAAGTCCCCCTCCTGTTAAAACTCTAATTTGAAGTTTCACTGATCCAAGATAGAAGATATTTCAGTTAAGACTAGTTTCTTATGAAAGGGTACTCGGTTACCCATCTTTCATGATTGATAACATATTACCAGGGTTGTCATTAAGGCGGTCGGGCGGAGCCGGCACTCACGATTGCTGACCGGCACTCTTAAAAAAAATGGTAAAAAAAACGGCACTCTAATTTTTCTTTTTTTTTACAACAAGAAATTATGTGGCAGGAGCCCTCAAAGTGCATTAAAAAACCCTAAAACATTAAGAAGGGCTATAGACCCCATGCCATTATCCACTGCAATTCGTTCGTAACACTTATTCTGTTCGCCGTTTTGGCTAGTGACAACACTGCATATTACATATGAATATAACTCCCATGTTTATGTTTAATAGGCGGTACTTCTGGAAAACGTAAATCTGCTTGTTGGTTCAGCAGTACATCGGAATGGTATATGTGAAGTCCTGTATGCCGCTGCTTGGATCGTCGGTGAATTCACAGAATACTTAACTGATCCCAAGACCACCCTAGAATCCATGGCCAGACAAAGGGTCACCAGTCTACCAGGACATATACAGGTATGTTACAGGGATGCAAGACTTCTAGAAATATCTGGAATTCTGGAAATGAGGCCATACAAATAAAAAACCTGGAAATGAAAATTAGAAAGAAAAAATCATTTATTTACGCATTTTATTTTGCTTATTTACATGAAAGAATGTATACTAAAATTAATAGAAAAGTACCATTTTGATTGTGTCTGTTCAGTATTTTTAAAGTTTGCTTATTATTTTTGTTTTTTCCTTCCTATTTTTACTGTTATTATCAATATACTGGAACAATTGATTATATGACTGCAAAAAAGATACATATATTTTGATTATCTGAATTTATTTCTTAATGATGGTGTATTTGTTAGTCAAGTTAGATATTCCTTCTTTTCAGTGTACACTTTGCACATTCAATAATTTGTAAATCACAACTGATTGGATTTGATTTTAAATCGGGTACAATTTGATATAGGCCTCGATTTCAAGTCCACATATTCATGATTTTATCTTAGGTAAGTCAATGTTTTGTTTTGTTTTCTCTTCCACAGAGTATCTATGTACACAATTTGATGAAACTTTACAGTGCAATACTGACCGAGGCAGAGGCTGAAGAAGATAATGATACCATTGATGAAGTCAATCAGATGTTGCAGGAAAAACTGCCTGCATTCGCTGAAAGCGCTGATCTAGAAGTACAAGAAAGGGTAGGATTAGATCTTTTTGAGTGTATCTCAAATAATATTTAAAACAACAAAATAATCCTTTTCCCCTCTTTGGAAATTGTTTCAACTTTGATTGTAAAGGCATATAAAAGATAATTGGATAACAGTGTTAAAATGGTCTTGTGTCCTGAATTATTAGTCTTCGAAGCCAGTAATTTTCTCAAAATGTTGCTAGTCATTATGTCATTTGTCATATTTGTATATGATATACATGGTGTTAACAAAAAGTTATCAGATGTTGATTTCTTAAAATTGGTGAGACTTCGACAATTTTAAGTATGAAATATCACAAAATGTCTTCGAAATAGCCGCGCATTTAGAGAGCTCTGTTGACCCCTGAGACAAAATGAATGAAACATTTCTGATGATTGTCAAATTTCTATAAAAAGTAAAATAGACACAAATGAAAATCATAATAAATCCCATTTACGTCATGGTATCTTACTCAATAAATACCACACTCACAAATTGAGCTAATTCTACAAATCCTGAATTGATTTTTACCCTCATGTCTCCCTTTCACCAACTAGGCATGCTGTATTCTTCAAATGCTGAAATATATCGGCAAGCTGCGTGAGAAAGATGTCCTTGTGGCAGAGGAGATTGCAGCACTGTTTGCTGGTGAACTCAACCCTGTGGCACCAAAAGCTCAGAAGAAGGTGCCTATTCCTGAAGGGTGAGTACATATACCTATGTCAAAAAAGTCAAATAATTGCGCTCTAATTGTAAATCAAGACTTCAACTTTAGGACTGTGATCAATTTGTGTAGTAAAATAAGAAATATGTGTAACGGGATGAAAATATTTTAGTTTCAGGGTAATTTGACATGGGAAACTTAGACTTAAATTGAACAACACTTGTCTAGAAATATTGAGCATTTTGCAATGTTTAATACCAGTTTAGTTATTCCCCGCTTAACATACTGGTTAGAATAATCTTTAGAGGATGGCAATTATATTTATAACTTTATATTTGACTCAATCTGTTGATGTTTTTAAACATTTTTTTATTTTGAAACAATGTGCATTACAGCCATGTCTTTGTAACATATGTCACAAAAACACAATAAATGGCCCCGTAACTAGCATGGCAATAGCAATCTGTCCTACATCTGCAAGGACTCCCAAGTGATTGAAACTGCTTAGTTTATTATTTAATATGTTTCATGTAATGTACATAAATTTAGTTGAGATGAATTCTGAAATATTTGGTGTGGTTTTTTTTAGAGTTTACACTCTGTCTGTCACCATTGATGGACAAAACTTTTTTTGGTTATACTATAGTTCCTTGGCCATTTATTGTGTTTTGTGTCATATTAATGTATGCGATAATGTTTGATGTATGCAATATGATATAAACTCACAATATACTATTAATTTCAGTCTGGATCTCGACAAGTGGATAAATGAGCCTCCATCTGACAGTTCTGACGATGAGGTCACCATTGATACAATGTTTGTACATGATGCACATAGATTAGGGTAAGTTTGGATGAACATCAATCCCAGAAGGAAAAGAAATATTTCTGTGGGTCCAAAAAAATGTAATAACAGGGATATTTAATAGAGCAAGCACAATTGCAAACAAACTCACTGTATTAGGAAAGGTTATCTACCTGTATGTAAGGGTATTGTGCCTGTCACCTTAACCCAAACCCGACCAGCCTGTTTTTTAACAAAAACAAGGATTGCGGAGATGTAAATAAATCGCCGCTTCCTGACCGGGAATCGATCCAGGGACCTGATGGATCAGATTTAAAATGTGTTAACCAGTTTAATTGCAGTAGTGACACCTACTAACTAAGCGATAAGCTATGAGACTATAGACATACAATATTTGAATTGTGTTTGATTTATTCAAACTAGAATTCGACGGGAAGAGGTGTACGACGAACCAGACGAGGAAGAACTGGAGAAGCGTCGTGTGGCACGACGTGTTGAGCAGGCAAGCAATCCTCACTACATCAAAGATGACAGTCGATCTCGCAGGAAGAAACTCAAGGATCTTGCCGCAGATAAAGAAAACTATGACAACATTCCAGTGGCAAAGATCGACCTGTCCGTTCCTCTCCATGTCCCAGGTAAGCCGGTTTGGTTTATTTGTCATTTTAGTGACTATTCAGGTGTGACTAGTCACTTTCTCTCTTTAAAATACTTAATGGTTAACACAACCCATTATGAATAGTTTCTAGATTTAAGGGGGTTTACTTTAGGAAACTTGGATACTTGACGATTAGTCCTTTACTCCAATGGGAATCGGTACCAAAATTTGATAGCTTTTTGCTAAACACAATGACTTATAGAATTTGTCATTATTTTGAGCAATATGCGATATACTAGGGTTTTTTTCACACTGTGAACTTGCTTTTAGTTACTAAAATGTATGCATATGCGGATACATGGAAGCCAACCCTATCCTTAATCTCACATAAATTGGAAATTTTAATATAAATGTGTGGATTGTTTCATTTTATTTATAAATTGGAGATAAAGGGAGAAGTTTTTTGAAAGGTGTAAATGATGGGGGTTTTCAAAGTTGATCCTGGTCATTCCTATTACCTGGGAAGTCCCTGCCCCATGACTGTAGTTCTCCCAAGTGAGTTTGTTGAGGGCATGTACAATTGAAAGTAGATCCACTTAACACTAATACACTTCAGGTTCGATGAAGTAAAAAACAAATAGGATAGACTGCTATAGTTTGATGAGCTCCAAATTGGCGAAGTCTCCTTACAGCATCAAATGACTACAGAAGGATGTGGTCGCGCATGATAGCAACAAGCACACTGTGCATCATATGCGTGATGCGTACGTGGGGTAAAAACCGCGTGCGTGTGACCATAATCGCGCGAGGATGCTTGGATTACTTTTGCGCGAGGAGAGATAAAAAACGAATATTTCTCGCCAATTTGGAACTGATTAAACTATAGCTGTTTTGATTCTAGTAGATGAGAGAAATAGCAATTTGCTGGTTTTATCCCAAAATGATTTCAAAGGTATGGGGTTATTGCACAGTTCTAGAGTTTATTAATATTACTATGGGAGCTGTTATTCTGTAGTTGTGTGTTATTTCAATTCTCTCTTTTGTTTTCCGCTATTTCAATTTGTCTGTTGTTGATAATAACATCTGTGACTTGGCTCTAATTTGATTGTGTGTGAATGTAGTGTAGATTTTACTTTCTAATATTAACAGTTTGTCTCGTTTACCCCCACCTGTGTTTTGTGTTGGTTGACAATGAAGGAATATTTGGAACAGCTTGATTAACAAAATATTAAATTCACTTTGGGGGATAACACGGTTTATATCTGGTAATGCACTAGTGACCCTTTGCCTTCTTCTTGCATAGAAATCAAAGAGGAGAATACTTGCAGGTGCCATTTTTGTATTTCACTGATTGGGAAATATTTTAGTGTATTCTGTTTCTTTTTGTAATTTATTTGAATACACCGTTCGTCTAGCCTTAGTCTAAAGTTAGAAAAGAAACGCTTTTGCATGCATAGTTTCCAAACACATACATTTTTGCATTCAATCTTTCGCATGTAGTCAGCAAAATAAGGTAAAATACCTGGGAATATTTCCCATTGATAAAAACAAAATGGCGCCATGGGCAAATACAAGCGGTCCACATTTCTCTAATTTGAATTCTATGCTCCAAACATGAAGTGATGACAGAGGTATTCTAGCGAGCAGAGAGGTTTAATTTTTTTATTGGATCAGGTATATGCGTAATCATTAAAGACAAAGTACTGACCCAACTGCTAGAGAGCGGATTCTATCTCAAGACTACTCACTGATGTCACTTCCTGGAAGAAGGCAAATTATATTGTCTGTTCTATTTCATGGGGTTTGTAAGGGCATATTTACAGGTGCTGTAATGCATGAATTGTTCGCAGGCAAGACACTTTTGCGATCAGCAGAGATTCTGAGCCCAAGAATAGCTGAAACTTGATAAATATGCAAATGGATCATGACTTGAAATGTTGTCATATAGCAAAAAATATCACTTTTCAGAGGTATTGTGCTTCATTTAACATAGTAACATTTTTCTACTAATACAAACACACAAGGGGTTTTCACATGGAAAAAATATATACTGGCACCAAATCAAGTGGTCATGGGAGGCAGGATAAGTTGTACTTAGTGGCCCTCCTCTTTCACCCTCACCCCTCCTTCATAATTGATGTTCCCTTATGCAAATGATGCTTTACCGCGCTTATTCATTCCTTACATTAGTTGCTCATTACTAAATGAAACGCTTCCAAGTTGTTACCAAAATTGAAACATTTGTTGATTGGTCTATATTTTCTGCATGCATATAATTATAATGTTGATGATTGAAATTATCATAGCAATATCGAAATTCATTTTAAAAAAGCTGTTCATTCATCGAGTAACTTACTTAGCACTATACCGAAAAATATCTTATAATGGCCAACTTTCCTTACACCCTCCCAACTAAATTAAACATAAATGACAAATATATCCTAATAATAGGAGATTTTTAAAATTTATGATGTGTTTTCATAAGTACCAAAAAAAGTATTACCAGTGACCAATTTGTTAGTCCATCATCATCATTATCACCAGGGTTCTAGCTAGGATGCCCGGCGCTGGGCCCGGAATTGGGCTGGCCGCCCGGCACTCTAAAAAATAAAATAAAAAAATTGTTTTTTTGGCAGGAACCCTCACAGTGCATTAAAAAACCCTTAAAAGACATTAAGAAGGCCCCTGGATCCCATGCCATGATCCACTGCACTTCGTTCGCTACATTTTCTCTGTTCGCCGTCAGTAAATTTACCCGGTTCTAAAATGGTCCTGGCTAGAACCCTGATTATCACCACAGTGAAAACCCCTTCTGACTGGTGCATTGTTGTCTGTCTTTTGGTTTCTTTACTATCACCACATGCCTGCCCTGTTTTATCCCTCTCAGCGAGTAAGAAAGGTGGCAGTAGTGGCCAGCGAACGTCTCCGACTAGCTATCGAGACATACCAGGTGATTTTGGAATTCTTTTTTTTATCGAAAAAGAAGAAGAAAAATTGAAATCTTTTCATTTTTTTTTTGCTCGGTAGTGTTGCTTTTTATTATTTCCCGCAGTCAGTCCATCGCTGCAGTGTTGCAGTCCATATGCATTAACCACCCTTTAACCTCCCAATAATGTGAATCCAACCCAGTAAAAAGCACCTTTATAGCACCTTGTAGTGACAACAAATGTCATACGTTTATTGACAATTCATGATACGCATTTTCGGTGTTTAAACAAAAAGTGATTAAAGAAATAACGTAAATGTATGAGTAGAAATTACATAAATGTACGAGTTTGACCTTGAAATTTACTTTAATTTAAAATACAAGAAGGGGTGGGTAGTCCTTGTAGCGACCTGTACCATTAAATGCCTTGCACAACCACCTCCCCACTCAACATGACAGTGACATAAATAGAATCGGTGATCGATTGGATCGATTATCGGTAATCGATAGCTAATTACCGATAAAGGTCGGTAAACCGGTTTATAGATGAAATTTTAGACAGTGATAAAGGTATCTACAATCAATTATATTATTCAAATTATGCCGCCGTGATCGTCTCAACATGCGGTAATGAGTTGCAAAGGCCATTTTAGCGCAAGCCGCGATTGTCTCAAACATGCGGTAACATTGAGTTGCAAGGCCATTTTAGCGCAATTTTGTATGACTATTTGTCAACCTACCTCAATTCATAACATCAATAGCATTACCGTATATTCCACAATTTCCCGGGCACCTTTTCTAAGTACTTTATTTGCTGACCGCCAGTCCACTAATTCCTGGACGGAAGACATTAGGCCTATTTACTAGTTAAAAACAAGCCCAGATAATTCCGATTTTAAAGTTGATTCTATTGTTTTACTCTACTTTTGGTCAGTCACATAGGCCTCAGGTCACCGCCCAGTCACATAACTTGTTTGTTCATTTAGCGTGGGAACTGCCTACTGCTATTCCCCCTTCAAGAAAAGCATGCCTGGGCCTGCCACTCCTCAAAACCACAGATCACCGACAATTCAGATGAACCACGCATGACCCTGCCGACCAAGACCTCAAAACTACAGATCACCGGACAATTCAGATGAACCACGCATGACCCTGCCGACCACGTGGGTCACACCACTTGTTTTAATCATGCGTGCGGTGACTTTTCTATTACACATTATACCCCCCATTCACACCGTGTGGGTATCAGAACAATGATTAGATTACGCATGTCCCAATTTTTTTAGCCACGTGGTCTGGCACGGAATATCATGCAATAGCCTTTTGATGAAAACACGTGCGTGCTCGGAATAAACAATCGCTCTTGAAAAAAACCTGGCGGTGACATCAAATAAGTTGATTTCGTAGTGTTGCACTGCAGGTTTTTTCTATTGGATGGAAATAATAAATCACGACTAATAACAGACACAATTATAATATTCATTCTCAGATGAAAAATAATGCTTCTAGTATTTATTTTAAAAACGAATTCGAACATTTCAAACCATAGATTACGCAAGTAAATTAACGCTAAAACAAAATAAATATACTAAACTTGCCAAAATAAATATACTAAACTTGCCAAAATAAATATTTTTAAAAAGGAATAAAATCAAAGATAAAAAAATAAATACAGAGTAAATAAAAAAATATATATAATATGAAAAAGTTTATTATTACATTAATTTAATAAAAAAATTAAAATCTCAAAATCCCAAAAAGGAAATAGTGACCATTTAAAAAATAGATTCAATAAATATTATTAACAAGGAATACAATCACAGATAGAAAAATAAATACAGAGTAAATAAGAATTAAAAAATATGAAAAAGTGTCATTATATTAATTTAATAAAAATCCACGCGATAAATGAAATAGATCATATAATCAATCAATTTCAAATGTTATTATTACATCAATTTAATGTTATTATTACATCAATTTAATGAAAAATCTTAAAATCCCCAAAACGGAAATGGTAACAATTTAACAAATAGATTCAATTAATAATATTAAAAAGGAATACAATCACAGATAAACAATAAACAAATACAGAGTAAATAAAAAAATAAAAAACCCAGTTTTATTACATTAATAATTTAATAAAAATAAAAATTTAATAAAAATCTTAAAATCTTAAAATTAAATAGTGACAATTTTAGAAATAACTACCAATAATTTAAAATCCACGAGATAAATGAAATATATCATATCTTTGAATAGCATTTATTTATTACTATTGTTCATAGATATCGCAACCATCGAAAAATAAATGGTATTTAGCCCATATTTATTTATTTCTAACACATTTAAAAAACTATTAAAACGCAAACCTGGCGATGACCTCGTTCCGTGATGCGACTGGTGTATTGTGTGCATTCATATGAACTCTGACTACAGGGCTGATGCTGCAATCGTTGACGCAACGTTTTGTTGTGTCTCGTGGTCTGTGCTTGCTACAACAAGCTTAATAATGTATTGATTGATCACACATTTTGACAACTCCTTCAGCGGGCTTTATTATAAAGATGGACGAACGTATGGGATAGATTATAGGCTCGTGTCGCATGCGGCACTTCAGACAACAAGGTAATTAGTCGCGGGACAATCAAAAGGCACTATTATTTATTGATGCCTTCAGGCACTTTACCGAATTTTCGGTTATCGTTTTGGGAGGAAATAAGCTTACCGGTTACCGAATTTCAATTCTTAACCGAATTTTACCGGTAAATTCGGTCTACCGATTCTATTTACAGTGACATAGATCTCCCAACAATGTTAAGGCAAAATTCAGTTCAGTGTGTTCCCCAATCATTTCATGTAATCTAAATAAAGATACCTTCAAAAAACAATCTTGATTCATAATTTGAGGTAGAATACTCTAGCGGTCTCGTGATAGCAGCAAAAAGTCATTTAAGATTTGCCCATAGAATGGTACCAAGACTTGGTCATACCACGTTGTATAATAAATAAATCGCTGCATGTTTGTTCATAAACATCCAATTGAAACATATCCATGGCCAATATTTGTTCAGGGAATGAGATAAGTATGTATAACGACTGATATCATATGCTTAGTTATGAGGTGGGACCCAGTCACTCACCTTTAAAGCTATATACATTGTTGCTTGTAGCACCATAACAGTAGTGGCGCAGCTAGGTTTTTCATATTGGGGGGGGGGAATAAAAGTTAACCGACTTCACCAGGCTGTTAATTTTTGAAAATTGCCGCCGAGTCACAAACTTGAGGGGGAGGGGTTGTGTGTTTGTGACATGGCGACCCCAAACAAGCGCGAAAAATCTAGCTTGATAACCAGCAGTACCAAGATCGCCCCCTCGCCCCACCCTCTGGCTACGCCACTACATGACAGTGTCCCTATACCTCTTATACATTGCACTTGCAGCCAAATTTAAAAGTTGTCAAAGTGGAATTTAGGTTCATAGTTTGTTTTGTTTTTTAATCAACCCCTGTGAATTCTAATTAAATGTGAAGACAAAATTAAATAATAATTGGGCTTTTTTTATATATTTACTCACTTGTTGTTGTTGCAATATTGTTTAGAAGAGACACTCTTTCCTTCTTTTTCGTTATATTTGTTGGGAACCACATGCTGTATTCTAACTGTGGTGCATGCCCTGTGCGACTTGATATGGCACTCATTGCAGCTGGAGTTGTCCAATTCCTTTGTGTGATTAATCATCTTGCATATGTTTGGGGAGGGGGAAGGGAGAAGTGTCCAGTTAGCTGTTGAATGTTGAATAATATATTCCCTGTTATCCTTTTGCACTGTGCTTCTTTTATTTTGATTGATTGATTGATTGATTGATTGATTGATTGATTGATTGATTGATTGATTGATTGATTGATTGATTGATTGATTGATTGATTGATTGATTGATTGATTGTATTTTGCTTGGCATTCACATTCACCGGTGGTTTGGTTTCACATAGCTGCATGATCTGAATAATTGTTTCATAAGTTCCAAACTCAGCAACCTCCTCAATAGATAATTGAAATCAGGATTGAACTAGAGATGATCCATATCACCACTTTTTGTATGTACTTTGTGTTCTGTGTTTTTATTTACTGATTTCCTAATTTGCCAATATCTGCCCATTATACACATAGCATGTGCTGTGCATGTTCTTTACTCTGCATGCTATCACCTGCAATTTAGGAAACACCCAGTTTTTATTTGACTTTTAATAATAACCTAAATATGCTAATAACAAAATTGATAAAGATAACAAGAATGTGAATGATTGATAAAAGCTTGTAGGCAACCAATCCTAACTAACCTGTTGTGCTTTGTAAATGAGCTGTGATGTATGTATTATGTTGTCATCTTGTCACCAACTTACTGTGCTCATCCCGAACCCCTTTCATGAATATATGATTATTTAAATATATATGTTCTACATATTCATTCTTGTCTGGAAGCTGTCTAATATTAAATCCCGGTCAAAATGATGTTAGCTCATTGCTTTCTGCCTTACCAACAGGCGTCGACATCACAGACCAATATATGCAAGATCGCAAGAGTAAGAAGGACAAGAAACATCGCAAGAAGCACCACAAGAAGGGCAAGCGAGGGCGCACACATTCCGCATCAAGTGATGACATTCCAGTAGCGCATACTGTAGACATTGTAGGCGAAGAGATGCCCGAGGTAGGTCTATTTGATTAGGTCAAAGTTCAACCCAGCAATTGTATCTATATTGCTTATACAAGGGGTATCAACAAGTTTTCGAAATCACCCAGAAGTGAAGGTGCCAGAAAGGTCATGTAGGGGTCCTTAGAGGTCAATCTGTGTACACCCCATGTTACCCATAAGATTATTGTCACCAAGCTTGTTTGTAATGACCTTTGACCCCTTTCTGTCAACACTTTAAACTATTTATTGCTGTTTTGGGAATAACGCAATATGAGGCAATCTGAGGATCAATGAATGGCAGTCAATCTGAGGATCTCTACAATGGCGGTCTGTGGACAGGTTATAAATAGTGGGAGAGATGTGTGACTTTGCACAGGGACTTTTTAAAGGTGTCTGAAGGGTCACATATCAAAAAAAGTTTCTGGCTCTTTCACTACCCCCTCGTATATGCATTTTTGCATAGACCATTGCATATGCATACACAGACCATGGGTATTACTATTGTAACCATGACATTTGTAGTAACACTTAATCGCCTTCCTGTGAACTATTTCCGCCTTTTTGTTTGTATACCATTCACACCTCAGTGTGTAAGATATAGGACGCCAACAACAACAGGCATTCACTTTACAGAGTTGTAGCGTTACAGAGTTGTAACTATGATGGTTCTCTGCATCAATGGGCTCCACACAACTCATGCAGGTACATGCAAATCATGTCATCACATTAATTTGCTGGCATAAAAGTCATGCATATGCATGAAATGATGTAACATAATCCATAAATAAATTTGGTCAATGCCAGCTTTCATGCTTTGGAACGATAACAAATTCGCTGATTGGCACAAAATACACTGTGTCTGCGCCCACGACACACGCATGGTCTAGCGCGCTCTCGATATGGCAGCGCGATAATGCATTTGGTATTTGATGCGTCGCCTCAACTTCGACCTGTGTTGATCATTATTTCCCGTATGTGATAACAGAGCAACAACGTAATGTGGTGTGGAGTCGATACCTGTGGATGAGTTTGGGGACAGGGATCCAGGGTGTAGGGAACCATCATAAGTTGTAGCTAGCCTGATTTTAGAGCAGGTCGCAGTGGGGTCAAAATCTAACTAAAATATATCTGATGGCAAATCAGATACAAAATATGTCCACATAACTTTTGTGCTGATAAAAAAGATTCCCATGGACCTATTATAATGCTGGTTGCCATGACCCAGTGGTGGTTGTTGACAACTGGGTCGTGACAACCAGCAATGACCAATGTAGCTACAACACTATTGTTCTAAAAAGTGAACCTTTCTCTGTGTTTCATCCACTGTTCACTTTGAAAAATCAAGTGTGTATACTGCAATAATTCACACCTCATGTGAACATTCACTGTCTGTTTTATGTTTTGCTATTAATTCTGACTACGGCTAACAAACAAAAAATTGTATTAGCGTAACCCGCTTGACCCTAATTTACCTGCAGACCCTGATTTATTATTTTTGCAAAAGAAAAAGAAGAAAAAAATTGGAAAAATAAAAAATTCTTTGGTGCTACTCATAAAAAAGGAATACAGTACACAGCAAATCTGATGATCGCAAATGGCCTCATGATATTTTGTGATTTATTTGACTTTGTTAGATCAAATTTAGTAATTTATATACAATTTCCCACCCTACCCTAATTTTCAATGGCATGTTACGCCAACAAACAAAAATTGTTTGCCTTATGAGCTGTCTGTTTTGTCTCTACAGGGTGCTGTAATATCTGATCATGATGATGATGACAGGGATATGGATGACCCACACAGGGCATTGGATATTGACTTAGAAAGGTAAGACTCATTGGGATCAAACAGGGATCAAAATTAATCAAAGCCAATTATTTGCCTTGATGCCCTTAATATCTGGCTGTTTTCACTTCATTCAAAAGTACATAATTGTCTTGAAGAAAGTTGGTGCCCTTTCAAATTGCCTTAAATTATTTGAAATTGTTTTCTTCATTTAAGGCCTGGGTATCAATTTGTTTGCTTTAATAATCGCCTACATTTTTTATTTATTATGAAGCATTTTATTTTTAATACCATCTTGATCCGTCGGATAAAGACATCTAAAATTATAATGTCATCATATCAGTTATTCTAGTTCAAAAAAAGCAATCAGTCGTTTCTATTGGATTGAGTTTTCACTGCTTGTGATCGACCGAATTTCCGTATGTGAATGGCATTTTCGGCCGGTCGAAAAGGTTAATAGGTCCTGGGTTATGCACGGCCTATAGCATTGAAAGACAATCACTAAAGATCGAACGTCGGAGAAAGTGGCCATTCTATGTGTGTGGGTTTCACGGTCAATCGGTTATATTTTAGCTTCGTTTTCGATAACGATCGCATAGTCTCAAAGAAAGCATTGATCGATTGTCCAAAGACTGATCGTCGGGCTGGTATGAAAAGGTTAATTTTGATATAAGAAGAAACCCCATAATTTTTAGGTCGTCCGTAGGAAGAGACCTTATGGCAGCATACTTCGTGTGTGTAGTCTGTCAGTCGGGGTGGGTGGGGGTGTGTCCGTCAACAATTTGGTATACACTTTTTGTTTTGTCCATTTCTTCTCCATACAATAACCAATTGTAATCAAACTTCGGTCATAGATGCAACATGGAAACCTTCATATGTTAATGAGGTCATAGGTCACATACAAAGGTCATCTGAGGTCAAGATGAAAAATTCAGTACACATTTTTTGTATTGTCCATTTCTTTTCCATACAATGACCAATTGCAACCAAACTTCGGTCATAGATGCAACATGGAAACCTTCATATGTTCTTCATATGTTAATGAGGTCAAAGGTCACATACCAAGGTCAAAGGTCATCTGAGGTCAAGATGTAAAATTTAGTACACACTTTTTGTATTGTCCATTCCTTTTCCATACAATGACCAATTGCAACCAAACCTCTGGCATAGATGCAACATGGAAACCTTCATATGTAAATGAGGTCAACGGTCACATACCAAGGTCAAAGGTCATCTGAGGTCAAAATTTAGTACACACTTTTTGTATTGTCCATTTCTTTTCCATACAATGACCAATTGCAACCAAACCTCGGTCATAAATGCAACATGGAAACCTTCATATGTTAATGAGGTCAAAGGTCACATACCAAGGTCAAAGGTCATCTGAGGTCAAGATGTAAAATTTAGTACACCCTTTTTGTATTGTCCATTTCTTTTCCATACAATGACCAATTGCAACCAAACCTCTGGCATAGATGCAACATGGAAACCTTCATATGTAAATGAGGTCAAAAGTCACATACCAAGGTCAAAGGTCATCTGAGGTCAAAATTTAGTACACACTTTTTGTATTGTTACTTTTTTTTCCATACAATGATCAATTGCAACCAAACCTCGGTCATAGATGCAACATGGAAACCTTCATATGTTAATGAGGTCAAAGGTCACATACCAAGGTCAAAGGTCATCAAAGGTTAAAGATGTAAAATTGGCTGCATATGTAAAATTGATTACATTTAAACAGATGAAGTACAATTGCAACCAAACTACCCATATAAACGGACGACCTATTTGGGACCGCTGTCCCTATTTTTACATTATTTCTGTACGATTTTTGGCGCAAGATATGTTCCATTAAGGGTAGTGTCAACCCTTTTAATATGAAATTTATCAAGCACTGTAACTTTTGAACTATTAATGTGATATATAAAAGTATACATTTTTGTAAATGAAATGTGTCAGAGAATCCATTTTGGTATCAAATTTCACTAAAAATGCAGTTTTATTTTAAATTTCGACCCCAAAATCAGTTTTTGTTAAAAGATTCCCTAACTGCACAAAAATTATCTAAAGACACTTCCCTAGGATCAGTTGGGTATTTTTTTTACATAAAAATTGTTAGTTTTGAAATTATTGACCAAAAAGTGGCAAACGCTTTATTTTTTAGTTAAAAAATCCCATTTTCAAAACTAACAATTTTTATGTTAAAAAAACAAAAACAAAACAAAGGTGGGTAACCACCCGGCCAGTTTGTGTAATTTTCATGCCATCTTGTGCTTCTCAAATAAGAACCATTGGAAGTATGCAACTCAAACTTTGTAATACGACTATTGTAAGGGTGACTCTTCATGTAGAATATAAAACATCAAGTTGAAAATCAGGCCAGCAATTGGAACACCTATCTTTAAGTGCATGCAATTGTGTTTTATCCTGAATCTCACTTTTGGAACACTTTTTGAACATCGTTTCTTATTCAGACAAAAGTTGACAGAATATTTAATATTCCCCAAAATTCTGGCCCTGTCTTAGGATGTTTATGAATTTTTGCCTTTAGGATGTGAATGATTTAAACTATTGTGCTATTTTCTTGTACAGGCCCCTGGACGATAGAGACAAAATACCAGTGATTTCTCATCATTTGGTGAAAAGTAAAGTTAAAGATGGAGCCACCCTTCCAGATGGAGAAACTACAGAAGTCACCAGCAGCAAATCAAAGAAAAAGCAACACAAGAAAGACAAAGGAGGCAAAACCAAAAAAGACAGGAAAGAGAAGAAAGTAAGTGATAGTTATAGTAGATACACAGACGTTGGCCGGTGTAGCATTTCAGTATAGGTGATATCTTCCAATTGAGGGGGGAGATAGTGATTTGATATCTTAATCTTATCATTGACACATATGGTTATATGGTTCCCTGTGTCTTGAATCACATCGTGGGTAGTTCATACCCAGAATAGTGACAACGTTTTTTTGTGCCGTCCGAATGGGTTTTCTCATCTATACAAGAAGGATTAGAAATGATGATCAATATGTGTCACTTGTTAACCCTAAACCCCCCTGAGTTCTAAAAAAATGTTACCAGTGCCAGTGCCAACGGTTTTTGATGACGAAATCATCCGAGCGTATATAGTGAGTGCGGTATAGTGCGCGAAGGAGTAGCTGAGGGCCGTGGCTTAGTGGGTGGGACATAGGGCCGGAGTCCGGAGGGTCCCCCGGATCGATTCCCGGCCAGTTCCTGGCGATTTAGTTGAAGATTTTTCTTCAAAAATTGTGAAGCCGGGGTTAGGGTTAAGATGTCACGTTTGAATAGCGCACCATTTACTTCGGAGTTTACATTCATGCATGGACGCATGATATTTGGGGATTTGTTGCTTCAACGCTTTTATATCGTAGCGAAACTAATAGCATCTAAACCATGCCGATATCATCGTGATTGGTCCAATGTGGTTCTTCTAACGTTAAATGGAAAAGGTCCAAATCAATAACCGATAGGCAAATGTTTATGAATCTACTATAGCATCAGTTAGTCAGTGTCAGTTTTCCTACTATTAGAGTATTTTCAACAACTGTTTCAAACAATGTTGTCTTATTTCAATTAAAAGTTTAGCTAAATCAGAGGAGGGAAATGTTGATAATTTATGAAACTTCAAATAAAATAACACACACAAAAAACACCCAGAAAACACCAATCAATAGGCCCTAACTGAGCTGAGAGATCTGGCTGCCTATAGAAATAGGGTTTTTGTTGTTGCTTATAAATAGAAACTATTCTATATTGAATTTAATCTTGCAGCATCACAAGAAGAAATCAAGTGAAGAAGATCAAACCAAAGACACAATTGAGACTGCGGTGGCAGCAGAGAAAACCAATGAGGTGAATCTACTGCAAAGCATAGCTGAGGACACCCCTGCTGTAACTAATGGAATGATCCATGAGGCAGAAACCAAGTCACCTACAGCTAGTGCTGCACAAGAAAACAATGTTGATGAGAAAAATGTAGGTTTCAACTTTCTGCCTGCATAGCTTTCATTCTTTTAATTTTCCCCCCATGTAGCATAATAAAATTCTACTTGTCAATTTTTATTTGTGCAATTGGAAAAGAAAACAGACTTAAGATTTTTTTTGATTTTGTTACAAATAACATTATTTTTCCACTACTCATCCTCGGTGATAGCACAACATTTGGCTGTATGCTCTGAAGAAACTTTGTCTTTTGGCATTCTTCTATTACTTTCCAAAGACATATACACTCAAATGTAATTTAATTTCTTTCCAGATTGATGATCTCAGTTTCTGGTTATCTAAAGAGGAATCAACAACTCCAAGCGCTACTGAAAATGCTGCTTCAGAACGGCAAGAAAAAGCAATTCCACAAGAGGTATATCAATAACACATTCAATTTATTTTATTTTACCCCTTACAAAGGGGAAGACTTGTAGACCTACCATTTAGAATATTATTTGTCTTTTTTTGAAAAAATCATTTCAATTTCTGATAATTGGCGAAAAAGATACATATTTTAATGTTTCACCCTCAATAGCCTGCAAGAATAATTGATGAGATGCAGGGATTCATTTGCATGTTGCAAACTTTTAAAGTTCATTTCTCAGTCCATGCTCATTCTTAAGCAGCCCTTGATTTTTCTTTGAGGTGCAAAACTGCTCTGTATTTTTTTTCAAATTGGGGTACAATGACTTTTTATGGCGTTATTATATGTATTCACCAACAACTTCAACTTGAAGACATTTGTATCACAATATGACCAGAGTTCTCGCAATAGACCTATTCTTGGTCGCAAAAAGCATTCTTTTCCCTCCCAGAAGAAGCATAAATGTACTAAAAATATATCTCTAAATTGTATTCTGACATTTGATTAGTTAATCATCGTACACAAGTAACATCAATTTTGAATTTGTATGGTTTTTATTTCAGAAACATAGGAAGCATAAAAAGGCAAAAAAGGAAAAGAAAGAGAAGAGAAAGAAGAAATCGCATCACCATGACGATGATGTTGAAGCCAAGGAAGAGAATGGTGAAGTGGAGGAGACACAAGAATCACAAATACCAGTAAGTACATCCTAGAGGAAACACAGTAAGGGGGGTTGTTAAATTGCATTTTTGAGGTAAAAAAATCAATCAATTTGTGGCAATTTTTGGTCAACATTTTAAAAGCTTACACATTTTATGAAAAAATAAAAATGCTCCTAGAGAAGTGTCTTTAGATGATTTTGGCATTTTTTAGCAAAAACTGATTTTGTTACGTTGTCCGAAATATTTTGAGCCAAAAAAAACAAACACGTCATTTATATTGAAATTTTTATACCAAAAATGGATTCTCTGACTCATTCCTTTCCAAAAAATTATAATTTGATATACATCACATTAATATTTCAATAGTGACAGCGCTTGATAAATTGCATAATTTTTTGGTTAACAGCCCCTAACCAGCGGCAGGGTTTATTTGGATGTCTTTCATCCCAATTCAATTAGGAGTGATATAATATTCTGGCACTTTGATAGACCTGCCAACTGTCCCTATTTAGAAGGGGACTGACTGTCCCTCTTTTTTACTTGGAAAGCACAGACACAAACACAGTTTCTATTTCTGAAAATTCTATTTATGTTAATAGCAATTGATTATATGTTAAAAGGTTAATTGCAAAGACACGTTCTCTTTAATAATACATAATTTGCTTACTTGATATGACATTTGATTACTAAACTATATCAAAGTGTCCATCATCATCTTTTTCCAGGTTGTGTGAGAGGTCCAGTTTCATTACTTTGAGATCTGCTTTTACTATGTCAAATTTTTAAGGGATTTGTCTTTAATAATAAATAATAATAATATATAGCGCAGTTCCAAAAATGATCACAGCTTAACAAAACATATAACATATAAACAATACAATGTACCCCAGGCATCATACAAAAGTGAATGGAAAGAATGAGAAAGCATGTACAGAAAATCAGTTACTAAACAAATGAGTTTGGAGTGGAGTACCCTACCATTTTTGATCTTATATTTGATGGTGCACTGTTATGCGTCCTTCTTTAAAAGTTAAATTTTAAAATGGTATTTTGTAAGAAATCCAGAGATTCTGAATATTTGTTATTTAATTTTATTTTACAGCCAATGTCCAGTTACAGACTATTAGCAGAAAATGATTCCATTAAAATGGTGAGTGATTTCATGTTGTAAGTGTAATCTGATCTGAATTGTTTGCAAAGTATTTCCATGTGACCAGTCATGACAAAGGGATGTGACAAAGCCATTTGGAGGTTACAGATCTGTTAAATTTACCTTGCAAATATATCCTTTTGCCAAATACCCCAATGCTACATCCTAGTTAAAAAAACACCAATGTGATCTCAAATTATTTCAAGCTAATAGGAACACATTTACTTTGAAATTCAAAATCTATAACAATCGCTTTTCAACCAAAATTGAGCAGAACTGTGAGTAGTAGGCGACGACAAAAATGCCTGTTCTATGGGCAATTGGACCTCTCAGGGTCGGTTGGTCAGGTTTTTGGTTGTTTGGTTTTTTGCCTTCAAAAGGACCATAAAATAGATAATAAATAATAATAACAAAATTGTTTTTGTTTTTTGAGTCGGTATTCATTTTATTCGCCAATTTCTAAAATAAGTGTCCCTCGTCTAAAGCTAAGGCAACGAAAACAAAACCCTGTTCTACCGGCAAACGAACCTCTTGGTCGGGCGGGTTTTTTTTGGGTTTTTTTACTACCAGATTGAGAATTGCCGCCGGGTCAGAAATTTTGAGAGGGGGTGGGGGGTGCTTAAGAAAAACTTAAGTTTGTGTAGTGGCATCCCCCAAAGTGGCACAAAGAAATCGAGCTATTATTTTGGTTAATTTTCACAAAATTTGAAACACATTTCAAAGATTTCAACAACAACAAAAATAGGCAAATTTGAAAAAGGTCGGTCAGGCCCGTAGAACAGAGTTGTTTTTTTGTGGCTTAATATTTATTTCATCGTTTATAGATGTATGAAACTTGTGTGGACCCTAAACAGCCAACAGGTGATGGTATCAGTTATCTTCAGCAAACAGACCATCGATCGCATACCTCATAGCCAATTCTCTTTTTAAAAAAATTAAAAATCTCACATCATTTAGCTTTTCTGCAAAATGTGGTGTTTTTTTAGACAAACTTTTTGTTTGTTTTTGGCCTTATTCGCGAATTTCTAAACAATGTGTCCGTCATCTGAAGCTAATATCTATTTCATCGTTTTCAGATGTATGAAACTCGTGTGGACCCTAAACAAAGCCAACAGGTGGTGGTATCAGTTATCTTCAGCAACCAGACCATCTCACAAATCAAGTCTTTGGATTTCAATGTATTGGATTCACTAAATACAAGATTCATAAGAGAGGTAAGGTTATGATGGTGGTTACAATAGTAGCGCTGTATGGATACTGTATGTATACTGTACAGAGTGAGTTGAAAAAAAATCTGTACTCAAGCTAAAATAAACTTACTTTTGAATCATTAGCTGCATTTATTTCTGTTATCAGCAAGAAAAGAAGAAAAAAACATTTCATGTTACCGTTATTTAGTAATGACTATTTTGGTAAAGTTACTGCATTTTTGAAGCCGAACAAAAAAAGATAAAATTGGGCTTTTGTGATGATCGGATTAGAGTGAGTGCCATTATTCAATTGTGAAATTCAAAAAAGCTCATTGGAGAAATATCACAAATCTTGTTTGGTTTTTAATTTTTTTTAGATTTCAAACGCTTGTATCTAAATAGGCATAAAACATGTTTTCCTCAACTAATTTAAGGTTGGTGTCAACCCTGTTTGGCGCCAAATTTATCAAGCACTGTAACTTTTAAATTATAAATGTGATGTACATAAAAGTATACATTTTTTGTAATGAAATGAGTCAGAGAATCCATTTTTGGTATCAAATTTTACTAAAATTAGTGATTTTTATATTTTTGCCCAAAAATCACCTTTTTGGCGCCAAAATTTTTCAGACAACCTAACAATATCAGTTTTTGATTAAAAATTCCAAAATTTCACCAAAATCATCTAAAATCAATTATCGAGGAGCGAATTTTTTTTTTTGGCTTAAAATGTGTTTGTTTTGAAAATATTGACCAAAAAGTGCCAAAAAAAAAGTTTTTTTCTCAAAAATCTCATTTTTGGCACTTTTTGGTCAATATTTTCAAAACAAACAAATTTTAAGCCAAAAAAAAAAATTCGCTCCTAGATAATTGACTTTAGATGATTTTGGTGAAATTTTGGAATTTTTAATCAAAAACTGATATTGTTAGGTTGTCTGAAATTTTTTGGTGCCAAAAAGGTGATTTTTGGGCAAAAATGTAAAAATCACTAATTTTAGTAAAATTTGATACCAAAAATGGATTCTCTGACTCATTTCATTACAAAAAATGTATACTTTTATGTACATCACATTTATAATTTAAAAGTTACAGTGCTTGATAAATTTGGCCCAAACAGGGTTGACACCAACCTTAACCAACTAAAATTCTTTTGAAAGCTGATAAGACTGTCTCGCTACCAGAATAAATAATTTGCAAAAATGTTTTCATAGATTTTTAGAAATAAAATCCCAAAGTTGAGTACAGTTTTTTTATCCACCCTGTATGCAGCATACAATAGTTCATTTTTGGACTTCTGGACTTGCACTGTAATTTCAAGTTAACCAAGCAGCGGCAGTTGTCTGACCACCATTGGTTATGCCATAGCTATGATTTCACCATATTCAAAACCTATTTAGAACTACCCTGTATAATATATCGAATAACACTGTACCTTCAAAATCAAAATATTGTCTTTAAGCCACGAGGAATTATCTATAATACCTGTTCTCCACCGTTGTTATGAAATGTAATCTATTCCATGCAGTTGTGAAATATACAAGTGTTTTCTTATTAATTTCAAGTCTGGCAAGTGACTTCAAGATAATGTTGATTAATTCGCTTGTTTTGTGTCCTACCTGTTTTATTAATCTTAAACACTCTTGAATGATTTCAGAACAATGCCAATGCTCATGATGGTGTGAAGGTTCCATTCCAGTTACCTCCCGGTGCCACCAATGAGGGACAATTTGCATTCACAATTAACAGTATCGCCATGCCACAGAAAATGAGGGGCACATTAACCTATATGCTTAAGGTAAGGTCAAAGGTTATCATTATCAAAGGGCCACCAACCTATACACACTATGTCACCTTAAGTATGGAATTGACCTCAATTTGTATTCTAGTATAATAAGGTTTTTTAAATGTATGTGTTTTGTTTCGAGAGAATTAGACAAATCAATGCACGCACGCTGATTTTGATGTGTGCATATCAACATTTGCGCAAAATTATATGGTATATAGGTAAATTGTATGCCCACATAGAATTTCGAACATTGAAAAATCAAATGACACACCAAAACATCTGCTTCTATAGACCATCATGAAACAATGACGTAGCTACGTCCTTTACAAATTGTTTATGTGCGCACCTACTCGAAGCGCTGGCGTATACATGCATGTGTAGAAAAACGGATGATACATACGCATACGTAAATGTTGCGCCTGTAAAGTTACGTCATTGTCCACACTATGTCACCTTAAGTATGGAATTGACCTCAATTTGTATTCTAGTATAATAAGGTTTTTTAAATGTATGTGTTTTGTTTCGAGAGAATTAGACAAATCAATGCACGCACGCTGATTTTGATGTGTGCATATCAACATTTGCGCAAAATTATATGGTATATAGGTAAATTGTATGCCCACATAGAATTTCGAACATTGAAAAATCAAATGACACACCAAAACATCTGCTTCTATAGACCATCATGAAACAATGACGTAGCTACGTCCTTTACAAATTGTTTATGTGCGCACCTACTCGAAGCGCTGGCGTATACATGCATGTGTAGAAAAACGGATGATACATACGCATACGTAAATGTTGCGCCTGTAAAGTTACGTCATTGTCCAGAGGTAGAGGTTGGCCGAGCGGTCTAGCGCGCTGATCGTCAGTTGGGAGTTTTCTATCAATCGTGGGTTCAAGTCGCCTTGAAACCAGGATTCTTTGTTCACCCCAAAAGGTTCCTATCTAGGTCAGAAATTCTACAATCAAATCTTAATTCAGTGACGGCTAGTTATCGAAGTCTCTTTCCGTGGTTTAAGCTAATAATCAGATTTAATTGTAGAATTTCTCCTCCACCCCATTCACTGTGTACAACATGCAGGTCTATACAGTGAGTGTCAGTTCACCGTGATTCGGAGAGTCACGTTAAGTCGTTGGTCCCGTGTATTCAGACGATTCATCCTGAACACTTTAAATAGTTGCAGTCCTCATCGTAAAGAGTAGGGGATCTTCCCGGGTCTGTAACCTGTACACAAAACTCATGTCCCTAGGTTTCAGGGGCACTGTACCGTGCTGTGTACAGTATAACAGTATGTAACTGTATGTAGAGAAGTAGAGTATACAGTATTGTTGGTGTAATGTTTTATATTACCGGTACTTCTCTATACAGGATGATGCTGGTTCTACGAGTGAAAAACTTGATTTCAAGCTTCATCTTCCGGTATCTTCCTATATGGTAGCCAAACCATGCTCAAGGTATGTAAACAAACATTTACAACTTCTTAGTTGTACATAGACAAATGTATGACTGGATTCCCAGAGCCCATTATGTATTTTAGGAAAATCAAGAATGGTCTATTGATAGTTTTTCTTGACAAAAGTATGAGACACTGTATTTAGTGTGCAAGGTATTGGTATTTATGTACACAGTGAAAAGATTAAGACAGATATCTTGCAATATTTAACTTGAGGGAGTCATTGCCATTTTTGTTGTTGTTGTATCTTTGAGGGATAAGGTTGGTCAGTGAGGATGAGGCAATCAAGTTTTAGGGCTTAAATGGAATGGGTTTCCTATACAAATGCAATTTATTATACCGTTGAAACAGGTTTTTTGTTGAGGGATGAGGTGGTTTAGTCAGGATGAGGCAATCAAGTTTCAAGGCTTAAATGGAATGGGTTTCCTATACAAATGCAATTTATTATACCGTTGAAACAGGTTTTTTGTTGAGGGATGAGGTGGTTTAGTCAGGATGAGGCAATCAAGTTTTAGGGCTTAAATGGAATGGGTTTCCTATACAAATGCAATTTATTATACCGTTGAAACAGGTTTTTTGTTGAGGGATGAGGTGGTTTAGTCAGGATGAGGCAATCAAGTTTTAAGGCTTAAATGGAATGGGTTTCCTATACAAATGCAATTTATTATACCGTTGAAACAGGTTTTTTGTTGAGGGATGAGGTGGTTTAGTCAGGATGAGGCAATCAAGTTTTAGGGCTTAAATGGAATGGGTTTCCTATACAAATGCAATTTATTATACCGTTGAAACAGGTTTTTTGTTGAGGGATGAGGTGGTTTAGTCAGGATGAGGCAATCAAGTTTTAAGGCTTAAATGGAATGGGTTTCCTATACAAATGCAATTTATTATACCGTTGAAACAGGTTTTTTGTTGAGGGATGAGGTGGTTTAGTCAGGATGAGGCAATCAAGTTTTAGGGCTTAAATGGAATGGGTTTCCTATACAAATGCAATTTATTATACCGTTGAAACAGGTTTTTTGTTGAGGGATGAGGTGGTTTAGTCAGGATGAGGCAATCAAGTTTTAGGGCTTAAATGGAATGGGTTTCCTATACAAATGCAATTTATTTTACCATTGAAACAGGGTTTTTTTTAGGGATGAGGTGGTTCAGTCGGGATGAGGCAATCAAGTTTTAGGACTTAAATGGAATGGGTTTCCTATACAAATGCAATTTATTATACCGTTGAAACAGGGTTTTTTTTAGGGATGAGGTGGTTCAGTCGGGATGAGGCAATCAAGTTTTAGGACTTAAATGGAATGGGTTTCCTATACAAATGCAATTTATTTTACCATTGAAACAGGGTTTTTTTTAGGGATGAGGTGGTTCAGTCGGGATGAGGCAATCAAGTTTTAGGACTTAAATGGAATGGGTTTCCTATACAAATGCAATTTATTATACCGTTGAAACAGGGTTTTTTTTAGGGATGAGGTGGTTCAGTCGGGATGAGGCAATCAAGTTTTAGGACTTAAATGGAATGGGTTTCCTATACAAATGCAATTTATTTTACCATTGAAACAGTTTTTTTGAGGGATGAGGTGGATCAGTCGGGATGAGGTGTAACCACATTCTCTTAGTTCCCCACTAGCGAACCACACATGGTAAAACAATCAAGGCTGTTAGGACAAGGCAAGTCAAGGTTGAATTTGTTCAAAGTAACAGGGCCTGTCTTGGCTAATTCCCCTAATTGTAGTAATGACTATTGTGTCATCTAGCTCATTATTACATGAATTGATGGATCAACCTCCCTGGCTGATATTTCCAGCAGAGAGTTGCCGTGGTTATGTCTTTAAATGCAATTTATTTTACCGTTGAAAAAAGTTCCAAATATCATGTAGATAGTTAGCCTTCTAATGAGTTGTGCTTTCAATTGAATTCCTTTGTACAATATTTCTCATAGTTATCATCTATTTATTGTTTCCCCTCTAGCAATGAGTATGCTGATTTACTGGGTAAAGGTGAGCTTAACATCAAGAATTCCTGCACAATACAAGGTGTAGAGACGGAATTCTCTCTCGCCCTCGCCAGGACCTGTTTCTTTACTCACATGTCATTGGTAGAAAGAGTAGAGCAGACCGCATCATTGTACAGCTGTTCTATACAAGGTCATCATGTTTGTGTGCTCATCAAGGCATTGGTAAGTAGTGAAGGGTTATCCTTAGCAGTTTATCATTTCATGTTTTACCGTAAATGTACGCTTGTCTGTATTTTATCATTTTATATGTGTACCGTGTGCAATACTTCTTGTTAGATGATAATATGCTGAATAAAATCAAATAGGGAGATGAGATCAACATATAGGTTTTCTAAGAATCTGCAAATATGTGATAAAATATATCTAAACTTGGGTTCAAAAAGGACATCATTGAAATATCTAGTACAATACCCATAATCAAAACAAATAATTGTCGATCAGTTCAAACCATTCTCTCGGGTACTATACGACTTCAAAATGTACATGCACAGCGATGTGCACCTGTTTTGGAATGCTATGCATCGCAAGATCGGGGTCAACATTTGGATGAACGTGAGCGTTCGGATCGGCAATTATTTGTTTTGATTATAGTATTAGATATTGTTAATTCTAAAAGCTTTGAATGACATAGTGTTATGCATTGAAACTTGGATATAAACCTGTTTTGTTAATAGGCACAATACTATGCATTTTGATAAAGATTACTTCGTTGTCAAGGCACATGGAGTGATTCCGTTTCATTTTCACCTTTCACGCAATGTTTAAACATATGCCGTGCGCCTTGTGCGTCTGTTTTGATGGTGCCTTTGTCACTCAATTGATTGATGATTATAGCGAAAGCATAGTGCAATGCAACAGTCTGTTTGACTGTGAAATGCAATTTGTTGACGCAAAAGCTTGCGTAGCATTTTTGGTGGGGCGTGGAATGTTACAATAACAGTTCACATCAGAATTTGGTGTAGGAGACCAGTGGAGCTTCTACTTAGTATTCTTTGCTCACTCTTACCAAAATTGTTGTTCTTTTGTTTTTTAGCCCAACAACTGCCTTGCATTGGACGTCAAATGCAACGATGCCAACCTACTAACGTACTTAGTCGACGAGATAAAGGCGATCACAACAAATACGTGAAGAAGAGAAATCGTTCTGTATGGGCGGGCGGGCTTGTAGAGATAAAACTCTAATAATGTCTGTTACTATATATATATATAATATACATACTATCATGTCTATATATGTCAATAAAATTATTGTTTTATTGCTTGAGCAGCTCAAACAGTATATATGTGAAATCTAATCCGTAAAAGTTACCAAAACGTCATTATTCTTTTTAGATATATTTTAAGGCCAACAAGTGCCATAGAGGCTTAATGCACTGAGTTAACATACATATATTGTATTGCTACCACTGGGTTGTCAATGCGAATTGGTCATCTAAGGTGCTTATTATTTTTTTTGATGACCAGTGATTAAGGGGGAAAATCCCTATTACTGTGCAAAATGGACTTATTTATTAGCCTGCTGTTACCACTGTAGGTTGGCTGATGGAGAAGATTGATATTTGAGAATTTGGCTACTTTTGTGTTGTTTTATAACTATCACTATCATGTGTCAACAATCTGGCTACTGTTATTTAATATATTTAGTGGTAGTGGAAATCTGTGATCGCATTATTTCCCTACCCCTAAATATACTGGGGTACTTTATCAGCGTACAGCAACCATTGATAGTTATTGTAATGCATAGCTGATGTATACTGTTTGAGGTAGATGTTGAAGCATAAAAAAACACAACTTATTTATAAATTACTATTATATATCGTGAATTAACAAAAAGTACTGTCAAGCACATGATGTTCCCAAACTTAGAAATACATTAATAATTCTGCAATGAGTGGAAAACCGGGATCTAGTTTAGGGTTAGTTTTGTGGTTGGAGGGCAAGTTTTCGCGGTCAGAGGGTTAAGATATACCTAATTTAGCACAATTATGCAAGTTGTTGCCCTCTCTCCCGCCTCTCCTCTCAAGTGTTACACTTCAATGAAACAAACATAATGTTGGTTAACATTGCTCAATGAATTCCAAAACCCTTTCTGATAACATAAGACATAAGTGAAGATTAAGATTTCATATTTGACAGTATTCTAATGTTTTTAGCCAGCCAGAGAATTGTTCACCCTCATATAAAGGTATATTGTTGAATTTATTCTTAGATATTGGCAAATGAGTACAGGAGGAATCCTAGACAAAATAAATGCTTTTTATTGTTGATCCAGTTTCAACTTTTTATTTAGATATTGCTAAACTCAAAGATCAATGAAAAATATAAAAAGTATATTTTGATCATCACACACGTACCCTTCCCCCTAATCCACTGCAAATGATCAGAAAATCTCAGACCAACAATGTATGTGCTTTTCAAATCGGGGGAGAAAAAGATTTTACTTTTTGACTTATGTAAGCGAACATACGGATGGTTTCTGAACATAACAGTTTAAGGCTACTCCAATGATTGAAGTATAGCTACTTTGTGAAAGACCCAACAGATTGAAATTGAAAATGACGTCGCATACATAAAACAAAGCCATCACCTTTATTCTCTGTGAAACTCAATTCTTAACTTTCATAACTTTGGATATATTCCAATGGGACTTCTGAATGAATGTAATCCTTTGATAAAAGGCTTTTGATGGGCAATTATTGCTTTGATAAAAGGCTTTTGATGGGCAATTAATCCTTTGATAAAAGGCTTTTGATGGGCAATTAATCCTTTGATAAAAGGCTTTTGATTGGCAATTATTGCTTTGATAAAAGGCTTTTGATGGGCAATAAATCCTTTGATAAAAGGCTTTTGATGGGCAATTAATCCTTTGATAAAAGGCTTTTGATGGGCAATTAATCCTTTGATAAAAGGCTTTTGATTGGCAATTAATCCTTTGATAAAAGGCTTTTGATGGGCAATTAATCCTTTGATAAAAGGCTTTTGATGGGCAATTAATCCTTTGATAAAAGGCTTTTGATTGGCAATTATTGCTTTGATAAAAGGCTTTTGATGGGCAATAAATCCTTTGATAAAAGGCTTTTGATGGGCAATTAATCCTTTGATAAAAGGCTTTTGATGGGCAATTAATCCTTTGATAAAAGGCTTTTGATTGACAATTAATCCTTTGATAAAAGGCTTTTGATGGGCAATTAATCCTTTTTGGTAATAGTACTATATAAACTGTGATCTGTATTTTCATCTTCTGCTTACATTTGTCATGGGAACTCTGGAACTCTTTTAATCAAACCTTAATTTTATAGTGTATATCTATTTATCAATGATAGAACATTTGCAGGTGTATTTATGTCCTTGCTTATTGTTGTTAACACCACACCAGTATGCATACATAGGATCTTTGATCATTTCAACTATTATTAGGTAACTTTGTCAATAATTTAGGGTGCTAAATCCTTTGGCTAAGTGTTTTTACAGCCTATAACAGTCTTGATTTTAGACATTTCATCCTTTAAATTAATGAAATTAATGATGTTAAGTATGGCTGCTTAATTGCCACGTGCTTTTCTTTAATGACGTGACATTAAGGATTGGTTAAAACTCAATATTTGACAACACCAAGCTAAGATTCAGAGATTTCATTTTGACATAATATCATATACAGTTCCAAGTTATCTGCCCTGTTTTCCATCTGAGTAACAATGTACAAGTCAAAGAAAGTGAACCTCTTTCCTCCAATTACAAGACTTTTTCTGCAAGCTCAATATATAATATATCTACTATGTACTAATCAATCAATGTGAACGCTTAATCATATTTTATTATTACTATGTGTTTTGGTGCAATTCAGTGTATTAGCATCTAATATAGGATATGTGTTGGTAATCGCCCTATTTGAATAACAACCCGGCAACCCAGTGAATCAGTTACCATATTGTTTGGTTTAGATACCCACATTAGTATGTGTAATGGAATCAGTCATAAACAGGTGTATTTATATACTTAGATGGAAGTGTCTATCAGCTCATATTATGCTCAGCTCAAATCCTCTGTAGTACTGTAAAATGGTTAATTTTGTAAACTTCTTTTTGTTTCCCCTTTTTCCCTTTAGCATTGTAAAGCCATTTGATATTGTGTTGACAAAAATATATTATTTTACAAAGCCTGTTTTAGACAAAGTATTTCCACATTTTAGGTCATCCATAAACTAGAGAGTGACTGGGTGACATTACAGGGTCAAAGGTCATATGCCATGGTTAAAGGTCATCCGAGGGCAACATTTACAAAAGGTTGCCAATTTTCCTCCTTTTTTTTTTACATGTATATCAATTAACTTACATCAAGCACTTATTTAATCAATTTCATTGGGGATACTAGAGACAATTCTAACAGGTTATTAGTTGTTGTAAATTGGGTGTACCTTTCAGAAGCTTGAGAACAATATGCAAATCTTGAGACAAAAAAATGTAACAAAATAGACACTTCCACCTAGATGTTTGGAACCAGTTTAATCTTGTTAAGTGTTGATGTCATGCGATTCTTACTATATAGACACATAGAAACCAAACCCATCTCTCTAACTAGATATATATATTATATATATAAGCAATATAAGCTTAAGAGATGGGTGCAACAGAGTTATATCTATTAATCCGATGTGACAAAAGTGGTCTGACCATAAAGGTCGCTTTGTGCCATGTGAAAGAAATAATGATATAATGCCACTTGCAATTAATTATTAGTTTCTCGTAGCACCGGCCTTCGAAAAGTGCAGAGGGAGGGCAAAGTTTTTATTTGTTACTAAATTGTCACATAAATATGGCTGTTTTCATGCAAAACTTATATTGCCAGCATCTTTCAGCAGCATCCGGAAAACGGTGAAGCTCTTTATATTTAAGTTTATGAGTGTTAGACCCCTAGAGTTCTTTAAAATTACTTGGAAGTGACTGTAATTGATAAAGGCCTTTCAACCATTCAAAGTTCAGTAATAGAAACTTTTGAAAATTGAAAAATTAAAAAAAGTTGACCTTATCTCAGAAAGTGAGGAAGGAGGGCTACGAGAATCAAATTGTTTTAAGTGGCCTAATGATATGCTTGAGAAATGTACATGGTGGCAGATATCTTATAACAAATAGCAAGTAAAAATAATTGTATTGACCTAATATAATATATTTTTTATTTGTTTCAAATTTGTCCGCGTCTTCTACTGAATACATTTCTTAAGCTCCGTTCACACTAGATGTTATTTACCATGCATTGCGGTGTGTTATCGCAATGGTATTCAATTGCTATTGTGGCAGGATGCGACGCATTGCGTTAACGCTGACGTTCTCCTATTTAGCCACCGCATACGCTGACCCAGCGTGACCTGCGATGAATTGCCGTACACCGAGGCGGAAGTAAGGCTACCGCACCGCACGGCAAATATCACCTAGTGTAAACGAACCTTTAAGCAATTTTACTGAAAGGTTACAATCCTGAGCACTACAATTAATCATTAAAACTAACTAAGACATTTATTCTGGTAAAATAACAAGCCTCAATTTAAGTGGGAGCAATGAGGTTTTTGACCCATGGTTCCCAAGTTAAGCTTGGATATTTTTCAAATTTCCTCAGTAAAGTGCAAGAATGGAAGCTACTTCAGTATTTGAAAAGAAAATATTGCAGTAAGGCCGAGGAAAAAAACCCTGTTCTACTGGTACGACCATCCCACTTTTTTAATTGGAGGTGTGTGGTGGGAGGTAAGCTTTATTTACTATTTTTGATCATTTTTTGGATTTTTAATTGATGTTTTGAGACATTTTAAAAGTTGCCCAAATTTGAAGAAAAAAAGAAATACCCAAAATACCTGACAGACAAACCCTACCTGTCCAGGTCCAGCCCTCCACCCGTAGAACAGTGGTTTGGCGCTCGTGTATGCTTAATTTGAGGCTTGTGAAATCCTATTCACTGTCAAAATGATTTTGCCAATATCTGACAGCGTCATTTGTTACCCACTGGCAATAGTAACTACTATACTGATTTCAACAAATATTTTTAGACCTGATTGATTTCGGTTGAACAAGGTGACCCAGAATGTATGAAAGTTATAAGATTCAACCATTTACAAGGGTGAGATTATTTACTTGTTTACATTTAATTTGCTACAGACCATTTCAATACTGATTGCAAAAATGAAACTGATGCCCAGCGGTGTTTCCATCAGTTCATGATGTGTGAACATTTTTGAATATATCAATTTGATACGTCATCAAATCTGCCTTCGGGAAAGCTTCAATTTGGAAAGGTCAATATTGTGTTAACGCCAAGTAGTTGTTATTGTTGTCTCCCGGGTAACATTTAATGTACATTGCCAGAAGCGATATCTTGATTGATGCCTCGTTGAAGAATGCCAATGATCTAAATGTGGAATAAGTTGTGATTGTGAATAGTTATGGCTTATTCCAAAGTTTCCGTCAGTTGTATATCCGTTACGGGGAATCAAACAAGATATTTGCATTGCCAGAACATGTAATATTTGAATACAACATACACTGTTGTGAAGGATCATGGTTTTGACAACAAAATCTGCAAAACTATTTGTTCAATTGGCATCCGTCCAAGCTAGCAATGAATGATCTCAAGTGAAATTTGGGATTCTAATAAATAAAATAGCTTCAATCGTTGTGAAGTTGGTGTAGATTATTGTATCTATTGTATTAATGTGTCATTTGTTTGATTTTAGGGTGAATCCTGAATCTTAATTTCACTGGTCTGTTTGTTTGCATCATTTTACAGCTTTCTCGTTGAGATCAAAATTGGAAACATTTTTAGCATATCGTCGCTATTCTTTCAAAACCTTGTATCTCCATCCAGCCCTTCAGCATGTATGAAGTAATACTTCCTATGTATGACCTTTAGGCTGTCTGCTCTAAACATTTGTAAGTGACAAAATCACATCTATCAAAACCTTGTAAGTTTTCTTGCCCCGGAACATGTATGAAGCAACTCTTCCTATGCATAACCATTTGCAGTTTTACTTAATACATGCTAAAGGGCCAGAAAAACATACAAGGTTTTGAAAGAATAGCGACGAATTATATACAGGGATGCAAGACTTCTGGAAATATCCAGAATTCCGGATATTAGGCCATAAAAAAAGAAAATCCGGATTTTTGGGAGAAAGAAAGAAAACAAATTGCATTTCCGGAATCGGATGATGGTATTTCAGCTTGCAAAAGGGCAAACATGTAGCCTATTCTCCAGACGAGCCCCCATAAAAGTTTGATGCTGCGCGCAAACGCTCGGGCAGTCTGGCCAAGCTTGCGTAAAAAGTTTAGGAAATTTATCTTGCATCCCTGTATATAGCAACAACACTAAACACTAAACTTTGCTTTCAACCAATATACAGTCTATAAAAAGTCAATGTAACTTGAATCAATTTCTGGCCTGTATATTTTGTCCTATGATGCGCTGGCACATACACTCGTGCAATCAGAGACAAATTCCAGTATTGATGCGCCATTGATGAGTCTATCTATTACTGGAATATGCAATTACGTCACATTTGTACTTCAGGTGGGATCAAGTAAACTGGGATCAAAAAGAAACTTATAACAGCAAAACATTGAACTCTTATTTACCATGGTGCTCTTGTTCCCCGGACCTCAATTCGATTGAACAACTGTGGGATGAGCTCGGGCGATGTGTTTCGGCAAGGGTCCATCCACCTGTTAATGCACAAACACTCAGAGCTGCTCTACAGGAAGAGTGGAACAATCCCCCCAAGCCTACATCAGAAACCTGGTGGACAGCATGCGTAGCAGATGCACTGAATGCTACCAAGCACATGGTGTATATAGACACTATTGATGTCTGTAACTGACATTACCTTCATTTCAATTTGTTTTGACTTCTTCACGTGCCTTAAACTTTGTTGCCGAAATTTCCAGGCTGTGACATGTGATACAGCAAGTGATTCCATGCCAATGTATTTTTCAGTTCTGTCAGTAAGGTAACTGTTTGGATATTGACATGTCATTAGAGTATTGAAGTAATCCTGTGTGTCATTTTGGTTCATTTTGATGGACAGATTTTTAAGATATGACCATGTGAAAAATTATAAGTTTCTTTTTGATCCCAGTTTATATTACATTTAGTCAATATGTGAGGCCGGCCAAGTGGTCCATATTTCGTGACACTTCTGTTGATGACTAAGTTACTAATGAAGTTACTAAGTACAGCAGCCCAACAGGGAAAAAACTAACATCTTTTCAAAAATGTATACCACAGCACAAAACACATGGACTACTACTAGATTTTTCCATTTTTATTCAACTCTCATGACACCTTGCATGTGTAACTCTTGCGGGAATACATAGTTTGCATACTCGACTAGTTATCATGGCCATACCCATCCACTGGTTTGACATGCATGTCTTTTATATACCTACTAGAAATATACATGAAGATTATCTAGTTTATATGATACAGCCAATACAAGTACTGAATACTAATTAATAGGTGAGCTTATTACACTACATATTGATTTGAACCATGTTTGAGCCAGCATAGATGTGATTGGACATAGCATAGCAAATGGTATTGACAGTATTAAGGGATTTGTGCTACCGACAATCCCATCAAAAATGTGTGAGCCATGTGGAATTATAGTCAGCAGATGAACATAACACTTGCAATATTACAGTTGCTTTCAGAATCCATGGTTGATCAGTATACCAAAATGTTTATGCAGTGGGCGGTAACAATTGCACATTTTTACCAATTACACACCAGGGTACAGCAGCATTGCACCAGTATGGTTGGCGCAGTCGTGTCCCTAGGACTGGCCAAGGCTTTTGAAGGTAGCCTATTTTAGAACTGAACCAACTGTATCGGTGATTCAGGCCAACGGTTATTACACTAAAATGTCCTTGGTCTTGTGTTAGTTGTTTTTACTGTAACATAGCCATTTTGTGCAGGTTTGCAAACTATTGATTTATCGGTTTCCACTAATATAGGGTTTGGTTGAGATAAGGATCTGATGTAGGAGGACTTATCACTCGGATTCTGATTCAGACTCTTCACTGAATGTTGTTGAACTGATTGATTGGATGGAATACAAACATATCCCGAAGATGGTATAGTGGATGAAGAGACTGGTTGCATCGGAGCAGTAGGGCAGTTGTTACCTGCTTTGTGTTGTAGGGGTTGAGGCTGATAGGATGTGGCTGATACAGAGTCTGAATTGGGTTGTTGTAGGGGTAGAGGCTGATAGGATGTGGCTAATACAGAGTCTGAATTGGGTTGCTGTAGGGGTAGAGGCTGATAGGATGTGGCTGATACAGAGTCTGAATTGGGTTGTTGTAGGGGTAGAGGCTGATAGGATGTGGCTGATACAGAGTCTGAATTGGGTTGTTGTAGGGGTAGAGGCTGATAGGATGTGGCTGATACAGAGTCTGAATTGGGTTGTTGTAGGGGTAGAGGCTGATAGGATGTGGCTGATACAGAGTCTGAATTGGGTTGTTGTAGGGGTAGAGGCTGATAGGATGTGGCTGATATAGAGTCTGAATTGGGTTGTTGTAGGGGTAGAGGCTGATAGGATGTGGCTAATACAGAGTCTGAATTGGGTTGTTGTAGGGGTAGAGGCTGATAGGATGTGGCTGATACAGAGTCTGAATTGGGTTGTTGTAGGGGTAGAGGCTGATAGGATGTGGCTAATACAGAGTCTGAATTGGGTTGTTGTAGGGGTAGAGGCTGATAGGATGTGGCTAATACAGAGTCTGAATTGGGTTGTTGTAGGGGTAGAGGCTGATAGGATGTGGCTAATACAGAGTCTGAATTGGGTTGTTGTAGGGGTAGAGGCTGATAGGATGTGGCTAATACAGAGTCTGACTTGGGTTGTTGTAGGGGTAGAGGCTGATAGGATGTGGCTGATACAGAGTCTGAATTGGGTTGTTGTAGGGGTAGAGGCTGATAGGATGTGGCTGATACAGAGTCTGAATTGGGTTGTTGTAGGGGTAGAGGCTGATAGGATGTGGTTGATATAGAGTCTGAAATGGGTTCATTTTGAGAGTTAGATACTGTATTTGATGTGTGTTTGAGATAATTGGGTGAGAAGTTAGTCTCTTTGGATTGAGATATTGCAGAGACTGTGTCATTGTAGAGTAGACCAGTAGAACACTTAATGTTTAGTGTAGGTTGTGGAAGATAGTCCTGATTTTCTGGTAAATTATCCAGTGGAGAATGTGATGCTGAGGCGGAATTTTTGTCATTGTGGGTGGATTGATTCGAAGCTGTGGTGGTAATCAAAGAAGTCAATACAATTCTATCTGATTTCATGCTGATTGGAGAACGACTTTCAATCACTGGGCATTTGGCATACTGTTTTTTGTCTAGTACACTATGGAGAATGTACATGCTAGCCTCAGTATTGCTATTCTGTGTTGGGCAACCAATCCTTGAATCTGAATTGGTGGCAAGCTGGCCAACTTGGAAATAGGGTAAATTATCAACATGGCTGGTCGTCAAAATCGATATTGTTGGAGTCTGTTGTGCTTGGATATAAGGTGATGCATTCTGTGTGTCATCTGGTGAACCTAGTGGTAGATTAATGGCCGACGCTACGGTGAGATCTTTCATGCGCATATATGGGTCATTCGACCTTACGTTTGGAGTTGCTGAGAGATGTCCATGAATGCTGGTGGCTATTATTGTATCACTTGGAGGATTACTGGGGCCTAACATTGTATCACTTGTGGGACTGCTAGTGCCTATCATTGTATCACTCTTAGGACTGCTGGGGGCTATTTTTGAATTGCTCCCAGGAATACCAGATGATGGTGCAGTTATGTTGGATTCAAAAGATATAGAACGAAGCAAATCTCTACGGGAAGTAGTGCTACTTTGTCGCATATAAATATCATTACAAAATGAAAATAACATGTTACTATCTACTACATGGTCAGACACTATATGGCGAGACACAGTATTGGATTGCTCAGACCTCCAACAGTGCATATTACCATGGCTTTCATCACTTGTGATAATACCAGTGAATGGCATTGATGAAGCATCATGGCTGAAGCAGTCATCTTGACACATAGTATCCCCGCTATCAGGATCAAGGGGTGAGGGTGGCACACCGCTATCAGTGCTTACAGAGCGTATCAATTTCAGATGCATATTTGGATCAGTTTTTATATGTTCTAGACTCTCCAACTTAGTATTTGATTGCCTACGGAAGGTCTGTTTAGATTTGATCATCTCTGCACAGGTTGACTCCTCAGCAACTTCTGCTATCTCTGTGATAGGTACGGAGTCTGTGGAAGAGATAACATGTGCTGACAATGGCTCATCAAATATCTCTGGCTCTGTAATATGGAATCGATGATGTCCAGTGTCCAAGCCCTATGGAATAGATTAAAGGTGAACAAATATGTACTTGTCACAAGAGATCACAGACGAATACACCCAACCAAATATGTAAGTTCCCCCCTAGCATATACTAGAATATTTCCAGAAATATTTGATGGATTTAAATAATTTTCAGCTAGAAAGATGCACCTAATTGTTAGGCACATTTCGATACCAAATTTGTTGGCCTTGAGACAATGCAACGATCCCATTTATCAATTTTTATACAGAAAAAAAAGTGATACTAAATCTCACTGGCTATCAATAAGCAGATCAATAAGCAGATCATAATCTTGTGCACCAAGACACAGTAGCATAATGGCACATAATACACAAAGAAAGATCAATTTGATCGGGTACTGGTTGTTTGTTAATTTTATGGACAAAACCAGCTAGGGGGAACTTACATCTTTGGTTGGGTGTATGTGCAAATGGTAGAAAAGGAAAAGGATTTCAGCCAGCCCATTCTGCAAGATGTCTCAAATGGTGTTAAACTATGCCATGTTGATCAGTCATGCTGATCCTAGCTACCCTCCACACCTCAGCTTATATTTTAATGGGCATTTTACAACTTTTAGTATATCATGAAGTACGATCAACTCCAAAAAATACTCACACAAAAATTAAAGCAAATATATTCACTTAATTTCCAAACAAAAATTGTGCAATTACATTTAGCTAGGCCTTTTTAATACGGAAAACTGAGAACGTACATGCTCCTAAGAACTTCTCATTTGGCAGAACTCGGGAATAGGTCATTTTAATTGCCAACACAATGTTTGGATGGGCCAGGTTGTGAGTTAATCAGCTTTACTTTTGAAGTCACCTTTAACCCTAACCCTGCCAAATCCAACAAAATCAAACGGCCCAGCCTGTTTGTATAACCCGGCATGGAAGTTTTTCAAAGAAATACTGGACCCAACCTTTATACTTGGCACAGTATACTGCGCCAAGAGCCTTGGCACCTGTGGTGTAGTGGAAAATCTCTTGCCCGTGCGCCGGAGGTCCGTGGTTCAAATCCGTGGGGGTCGCAGCGATATTTTGGGTCACTTTTCGCCACAGGGAAAATGTCTGAAAAAGTGGGGGGTAGGGTTAGAGTTATTGGAGATAAGTATCATTTGAAATGCTGAAAAAATTGCCAACTCCTAGAAATGTTAAGAGACTGAAAATCCACTTGTATGATTCTTACCTTTATACATGCTATGTTTCCTTTGTCATATATGAACTTGGGCTCTGGAATATCTCTAGCACCGATAGCCCTCTTTGCATATGCAGCAACGAGGACTACAACAACAACAACCATGGCTAAAGATGTGAATACTAGCATTATATTGCTGGACTCTATGAGAAAGACAATTATAGAACGATGTTAGTCTCTGTGCCATGAGCCCTTTTTTTAATTATTGAAATATAGTTGCTGTTTACCCAGACTTCTCTTGGTCGGTCATCAGGGTTTCCTGTCCTTTATTGACAAATTACCCAGGATTCACTCTTATTCATTGCCTGTTGCTATGGCGATATGTGATGCATTCTGCACATGGGTACAATATTTGATGGAACAATTTTCATGTTTGCAAATATTGTGTGCCATTAGCCTGACTACAACAATTATTCTAGGCCTGATTATAAAGAAAAGACATAAGGCATAAACAATTTCTATTATTTTATTATTTTTGTACCGTTTTTCCCCCTACCACTTTTCTTTACTGAATTGGGAATCACATTTACACGTTTTTCCATCTTAAAATAGCACATGTGTGCGCGGAATATCTATACAATACACACCTGAAATTTGCCGACACATTTTATATTCACTTCTGACAACCTGGCCCTTCAATACACTGCCATCAGTAGCCTTATTGACCGCCGAGACCTGTACGTCAAACATCACTCCATCATCATTGTCCTTATAGCAACCAACCTCTATCATTGTACTAATGTTAGTCACTCTCTTTTCAGTCCATTCCACTGGCTTACTTTGGCTACTGTTAGTCGACTGTCTATACTGTACACTATAAAATTGCGTTATCCCATTAAGTTTTGTGGGGGGCATCCATGAAACGATCATTTTGTTATGAGAAATTGGTGACAGCTGAAGTTGGTTAGGTTTGTCAGGCTCTGCAAAAAATAGCATATAATCAACCAAATTTTAATGCGTGATTTTACTTATAATATTCCAATGAAACTATGTCCATTTAATTAGTACTTCTATCAGCATTCTTACAGCAGTGAATTAATACATAAGAGCATGGGCGCACATGGATGCTGAGAGTGTACTGTGCATCATATGCTTATCTGTTTACAAAGAAGTAATGATTCTCTTGATGCTGGACGCCGACTCCGCTCTCACTCCGACTGCACCCGCCTGTCCACCCTGAGATCTCTCAAAAAGGCCAGTGATTCCTCCTTTGCTGTCTGTGATCCACGTATTTGGAATAATATACCCATGGAGATCCGTGAAGCAGAGTCGGTGTCTTGTTTCAAGCGTATCTTTTAAACATATTTATTCCCATGTTGATTTTTGTTTTTTTATGCTCTGTTATGTATATATATATATATATATGTTTTATCATTGTAAAGCGCTGTGTTCTCTGTAGAGCGCTTAATAAATGCTTGTATAGATAGATAGATAGATGTGCAAATAAGTGTGACGTGGGCATTACTTTTGTGCATAAAGAGATCCAAACTGAATATTTCTCGCCAATTTGGAACTGGCTAAACTATACAATATAATGTTTATGGTAAACTGCAACAATTGCAATAAGCCAGGTCACATAATCTTGCAGCACCCACTTGTAATAAACTATCATCAATTACCATGGATTCTATCATTTGAAAGAGCTCTTAAAAGAATAATAAACTGCAATGCATGTGGGCATTGAAAATTGGCAAACAAATCTTCGAAGTGTCTGATTCTCAAATAAAAATTCCATTAAAATGGAGAGGAGGCGGTCAAAAGGAAATTTCGATATGAGGCAGATAGAAAAGCAAAAATAGCAACATTTGTAAGAATTCTCTGATCTAAATTTTGACAATTGGGAGACAAATTTTACCAATTTTAAAGCTAATTACAACATCATATTTAAGATTATGCCCAATGAAAGTACTAAATTATATATCAAACTTACTACTTGTGAGGTCGTCAATTTTGAATGTGCCATTAGGTCCCATCCCAGCTGTGTTGTATGCCTGGGTATACACTGTGTATTCAGAGAACTTTTCTAGACCTAGATGTGATGAAAACAAATTAAACATAAATAGCAGCATACTATTAAGCAGTTTGAATGGTAAATGCTCAATTTGGCCCCTTCCCGGTATCTTAAAATCTAGTTTCATGGTGTAATGTTTTAAGTGTGATGCAATTTAGCCTCAACAATTGCCAAAGAGATTGTACAACTTTTTTACTGAAGCTAATAAATATGGTTGACACCACCAATGAACAAAAAAGTGGGGTTTGATAAGGTATACTGTCTCTATCATCAGGAAGCAGTACCTCCAAGTACTTCCACTTCTTCCAAGAACATGCTACTATCTACTACATGGTCAGACACTATATGGTGAGACACAGTATTGGATTGCTCAGAACCCCAACAGTGCGTGTTACCATGGCTTTCATCACTGGTAATGATGAAGCATCATGGCAGAAGCAGACATCTTGACACATAGTATCCCTGCTCTATGTCTCTTTTATTCAAAACTCAACTCAATTGTCAAACATACAGAACATTATGTTAATAGTATGCTTCGGATTAAAGGCATATTATGTGATCTTTTCCAGAGAGCGCCCTCTATTCATGATTTTTTTTTTTTAAGTAGATTTTTTGCAGATTTACATTTCTGATCATAAATCGTACGATTCCTAATTACCTCAAAATCATGGTTTTAGAGTGAATTTAGAGTGAAAATATAAACTATCGTGTTAACCCGACAGTTTATTTTCACTCTAAAACCATGATTTTGAAGTAATTAAGAATCGTATCGCCCTGTAACTTGTACGATTTATGATCAGAAATGTAAATCTGCAAGAAAATCTGCTTTCAATTTTTTTTTCGATGTTGAAGGCGTTCCCTGGAAAGATCACATAATATACCTTTAATCCTCTAAATTAGCCACATGTCCATCGTCCATGGATTTGTTATGGTGAGGTGCCATAAATTAAACTCACAGATTGTTTCATCTCACAGAAGGATATCTTAAAGTCCATCCCACAACCACACTTCAAATTCCAATTCTTTGAAAACAAATTAGGCCAACAAAAAAAAGAGTTGACTTGCCCTTTCCGACCGACCCGAATTTTTGGAAATCTAGGGTCGCTATTTTTTTTCTTTTTCAAAAAACAAAACAAATTGAAACAAGCACGTAACAATAAAGAAAGATGAGAAAACGTGTTTTTGAGTAGTATCTGCTTGTTTAAAAATCAAAATCAAAAACAAAAAAAATCAAAATCAAATCTTTAAACATGTTTTTGTGCAGCCAATTTTCAAAAATTTTCAACAACAAAAAAGAAAAAAAGAAAAAAAAGAAGTCCGACCCTGACTTTGACCCTCAAAGGGCAAGTCAACTTTTTTTTGTTTTTTGGCCTTAATGTCCTAAATGTACTACCATCAAACAAGGTAGTCACACTACCCATTTTTTTCTTCTAATTATAAGAACATGTCTACTTTTCCCCATTGTCTTACCCTTTAGTATTACTCTGTTTGAGGTGATGTTATACACAGTCACTCCAGATCCTGCATCATAAGCTTTCTTGACATACATGATGTAACCCAAGATGATTCCATGTTGTTCCTTGGTAGGAATATCCTATGGGATGGGTGGAAGATATTACAATATAAATGTAGACGGCAATGTAGACAGTGCCAAGGATACTATAATTTTTGGGATAGGAAACTCCTACATGTATGCTGTGCACTGTAAATGACAGGTCACATTTTCTAGGCTATTTTAATGAGCTCATCCGGGAACTTTATGTGATCGTATATTGATGGTGCAGTAGCGCTGTTTGTCATCTGCTTAGGTATAGACTTAATTGCAGTTGACACAGAATTGTTAGAAAAAATCCGGACAAATTGGGCAGTTTCGAAAAATATCATAAAAACCTTACGTGCTGCAGGGTTTTTACCACCCTGAATATGATTAAGTTATGTTTAATTATTAGTTTGATACATTTTTAGATCAGTTTGTCACTTCCTATTAAGGGGGTGTGAAATCTCAGCATAGCATCTGTAAAACTGATGTAACTCCTTCATTATATATTAATTTAATCTATATAAAAGTTTTCTTTTTCTTGAAGAAAAGGGTTCAATAAATCCAACCATGAACATGAAATGGACCATTTTAGAGAAATTATAAAAAAGTGTTTTGACCCATTTTAGGTTTTGTCAAGATAACTAAAAGTATATTTTGTCAAATATTGTTGATCTAGATTTATTATAATCCTAATAAAATTCTCTAGGAGTGGTTTTTTGTTTGTTTTGAATATCTGATTTATTTTTGAATTATTGACCAAAAACTGCCACAAATGTTTTTGTTGTTTTTTTTTTTTGTGGGGAAAAAAAATATCACATTTTTGGCACTTTTTTGATTATTGTGCCAGAAAGGGTGGGGTGGTAACAGAGAGCATAGACCTTTGTCCTCTGTCCCAAATGAGTTGCATGACTTATGTTGAGTTGCACTTATTTCAAACCATGGTAACTAATTTCCAGGTTTGTTTGTCTTGCATGGCTGTTTTTAATTCCTCTACCAAAATGTCAAAATGTGAGGTCATGACTTGCATCATCCCTGAACATCAGCTCCCATCTTCATGTGACATGGATCCTATAAAAAAAAGGCCATTAGACGACGGAAAAATGAAACCCTGTTCTACGGGCCAGACCGACCCATTTTTTTTATAAATCGGTGGAAAAAGGTTCACATGTAAATGAATACCGACCCAAATAATTTGTTTAGCTTGTCAAAATATGGCAAGATTTTTACAGATTTGTTTGATTTGATGGTCATTTTGAAGGTAAAAAAAGTTTTAAACAAAAGACCACCAGACCGACCAACCCATCCATTTGCCCATAGAACAGGGTTTCTTTCTGTCGCCTTATTATTAAATCAAAGTGCTAAAACTCCTCCAACAAGTGTTTTTCCGCCTTCTTTACAATCTTAACTTACTTCCCAATATAGTGCCACCTCTCTCATATAGATCTTGTTGTCCGGGCTGTCGTGAGTTGTATCTAACCGTACATTGACAACACCAATGGGAACTGCAAGGATAGGAAATTGGAGGCAATTTTTTAAGGATAGAAACAAAATAAGACAGATTACAAAAGTATCACTGCCAGAAATGGAATCACTACCTATGGTGTTAACCAAACGGTATAATAAAACAATTAAAAAAAACCTGCATTGACATTTTTTCAAAGTGTTTATAAATTTTTATATTTGACCGTATAATGTTGACCTTAATGTTGACCTTTACTCACCAGCTTCGTGTGTTGTGACACATTTCCTAGACCAGTCACTCCAGTAGTCGTCCTCATTGATAGCCAGTAATATCACAGCAGAAATGGACACACAGTAGTTGGTGTAAACTTTCAAATTCTGTATTTCGTAACTTCGTGGTGATGATTCCAGATGTATCTAAGAAAACCAGATATTCAAACAGAATTACAGGTTGCCTTAATCAGGAAAAAAAATATAATCAAATCTTGCCCCTCTGTTCATCTTTGGGTATCCTGATTGTAGTTACCCCACTTTTTCATTGGGACTATAGTTTAATCAGTTCTAAATTGGCGAGCAATATTCGTTTTTTATTTCTCTGCGCAAAAGTAATTCAAGCGTACGCCCGCGATTATGGCCACACGCAAGCCAGTCACACGTACGCGTCACGCATATGATGCACAGTGCGATAGTTGTCTTTATGCACGCGCATGTTCTTCTGTATTCATTCGCTGCTGTAAGGTTGCTTTGCCAATTTGGAACTAATCAATGGTATGAAATCTTGAATTTGATTTCATTCAAGAGAACCTGCAGCTGAAATTCCTAGATCTAGCCAGTTGAGCAATACGCAATGCGGTAAAAGTGGTTATTTTCAAACAATTCTCCAATTTGACGAAAGTTAAATAATTTTGTGTTGATATATGTGTAGTATCCTCACGTACCGGAAACAGTGTATCGACACTTGAACCCTGACACGTACACAAGGAGAGACTACGTTTTGGGAACATTCATTACTAAGCATGAACAGCATAAAGCTGGAGATCTCGTATTATTAAAAGTGCTTGTTTTAATTGACTTTGTGTTCTCTGAGTGACTTTCTTATATTAATTGCATGTCTACCACACTGAGTGATATAAGGATATTACATGTATAATATGCATGATATCGATTCTTTAACATAACTTTTCGCACGTTTTTATTGCTGTGTAACTGATGGTGTGTGTTTGTAGGCAGGTAGTTGGCTTCACTTAAAGGCATATTATGTGATCTTTTCCAGGGGGCCTCCTCTATTCATAATTATTTTTAGAAAGTAAATTTTCTTGCAGATTTACATTTCTGGACACACTAGTGAAGAATTTAAAATTTAAAAAAAAATACTTCAGAATTCAAGATGAATATTATTAATAATGGTCATTTGTTGCTGTCACCACTCACGAAATCACAAATGCAGCCTTTATACCCAACATATTTATATTATGACTGTTTATAGAGCTAATCTTGGGAGCACACTTGGTTTTGAAACACACTGAAACACATGTGACCTTCCACTCTAAATCAAGGTCAAAGTCAATCAACCACCCAAGTTGGCAAGGATGTTCACCTAGGTTTTAATTTACCAACTTCAAAGAACATATTGGTATATAACTCCATGTGTCAGCCTGAACTGGGACAGGAAAACCCTTATGCTCCCCAACTATAGTGTGAAATTCTGATCTACAGTCAATATTTGATTGACGTTTTGTTGTATAAAGAGGGCTGAATTTTCTTAATCATTACAGGTGTATGTTCATACATGTAATACAATTGTAAACATGTAAACATCTCAGTTTTTTATTAAAATTGAGGGCGCAGCCTCCAGCACAATTCTTTGTGTCCCTTTAATTGTTGCCCATTGTGAACAATACAAATTCTGTTATGGATTGGTGATCTACATTCACTTTTCATACAAAGTTAAAACATATACCCGTACATCAAAACATAAAGCGATCCTTAAAGCCACAGTAAGAAAAAAAATCAATTTACCTCAGTCCCATTGACAGAATTTTCTGCTTTATAGCGTAGTTTGTATTTTAAACTAGACTCAGATTTTTCCCAATCCTGAGGAATGGTCCAGGTTACCATGATAGTATGAGAATCCATGGCAAAAACGTTGATCAATGGTGGATTTGGAATGGCTGGAAATAAAGAGATATTTGTCAGTACGGAAAGAGTAATGATTACCATTGTATTCTTAACGAGAGTAGGATTTAGGGGACATTTTTGCAGGCAAAGTAACAGATTGTTGACCATGTTTTAAAAAAACCCAGAATTGTTATCATATATTTTAAATCTGTTACTTCCTGATTGTTAAACCCCCAAATACTGGATATAACCCTCCTATCTCTAATTTAATCTAACTTTGATTCAGACCTCTCTGATCCAACAAATGTTCAGTCACTTACTTTGAGTGTCCGGATTAAAAATGAGTTTGTCAGCACGGCTCCCCAAAGCATTGGTAGATATCACCTTCATTTGCTGTTGATATCCAGCATTATTTAGCATGGATATATAGCAGGTATTCTCCCCTTTTGAAAAATCATCGGGACATGGACGCCATTTTTGTCTGAACCTACAGAAACAAGGTACTGAAATTAATTGTGACGTATGAATTTTCCATAAATATCTCCAAATTAGGCCCCAAAAAAGGTCTGGCCTGAGACGAATATACCTAAACAGATAAGAATCACTATTTATTCTTGTTATGTGCAGCGATCCAGGCCTAACACGGTATAGTTATTTATAGTTGATGGCCAATCGATACTCACCATTCAGTATAATTTGTAGCATGACCTCATTATTTGAGTTAGCCCGCTATTACGAATACATGTACAGTGTTATTCACATGTGTATAACAACTTTTTCAATAACATGAACACTTTAATATGGGATGCTTCTATATAACTTACAGACTGTGATAAGATTTCGAAAATGGTTTATATATTTAAATTGCCAAACTTATGGCTTTTCAGGAGAAGTATGCCATTTCAAACCTACTAATGACCTGCTTGATCATACATTTAATGTATTATGATATTCAAAGTTCATGGTTTGTGTTTAGATTTAATGTGAATTGAAACACAAATTTGATATTTGTATTCATAAACAGATAAGTTTATCAGCCCAACCACATCTGAACATTTAATAATAAATTCAAAATGGGGCTCATCGCGTAGGGTAATGCAGCAAAAGGGACTCCACATACTTATGCGCATAGGTATGAGACAGGTCTTTTTCTTTTCTCTTTTCTTGGCCTTACATGCCCTCACCATTCATCCAGTGATCATTTGATAGCAAGACATTACAAAAGGTTGTTTGCCCCAACTCAATTCTGAAAAAAATTGACAGGGAAAATCAGGAAGGCAGGGACAAATCGGGAAGGCAAAGGAAGGGAAAGAAAGGGAGAAGAGGAGAAAAAGGGAAGGAAAGGGAAAAGGACAGAAAGGAGAAAGGAAGACACACAAATTAGTTGAAAAATTGCAGTTTTTCATGCGCAGGTATGGGGATGCAACGCCTCTGCCACTGGCTCTGTCAAAATCTTCATCCCCTCCCAACAAGATATTATTCTTACGTACATTTTCACTTTATAGAAGAACTTGTAGGTAACAACCAGCTGAGACGGCCTCTCCATTACCACTGGATCCCATTCACACCAGTACGTATAGATATTGTTACTGTAGCAGGCAAACTTACTCAGCTTACCTGGTGGAACTACAGGAAAAGCAACAAAACAATATCATTGACAATATTTTGAAAAACTAGTAGTGGTTAGTTATCATTATGGGGAGAGGGGTCAGTCACTCAAGTACAGGGTGTCCCAGAAAGATTAATACCGTGTTTGAAAAAATAATAAAAATATGAAAACAACATTCCAGTCAAATTATAATGCCTTGGATATAATGGGTAACATGTTTCCTACATGTTGATTTCATCAAAATATCTTTATCCGTTCTGATATGGCATGACATTATAGAAAATCGGTGAAAACCTGTTTTTCACTTTCAGTGTATTTCAATTGATAAAGCTCACACCAAACTTCAAAACAGCTGCTTAAAGGGGCTGTGCACCTTCAGGTACAGTCTCCGTAAAACTGCCGTAACTTCTTCATTATTCATTTAATCTATATAAAAGTATACATTTTTTTGTAGGAAAGGGTTCAATGAAACATGTTTACCCATTATCATGAAATTGACCATTTTGAAATATTATAAAAAACATGTTTTTGACACATTTTAAGTTCTGCAAAGATAACTCAAAATATATTTTGTCAACATTTTTCATACTAGTTTTATTATATTCCTCATACAATTCCCTAGGAATCTTTTTGGTTTTTTTGAAAATCTTTATTATTTTTTTAATTATCGACCAAAAAGTGCCAACAAATGTGAGATTTTCAACAACAACAAAAAACGATTCCTGGTAATTGTATGAGGAATATAATAAAACTAGTGTGACAAAATTTAACACAATATATTTTGAGTTATCTTTGCAGAACCTAAAATGGGTCAAAAAACGTGTTTTTTATAATTTTTTCCAACATGGCCAATTTCATGGTCATGGTTGGATTCATTGAACCCTTTCCTGCAAAAAAATGTATACTTTTATATAGATTAAATGAATAATGAAGAAGTTACGGCAGTTTTACGGAGGCTATACCAAAGGTGCACAGCCCCCTTAAGAAAGTATGATATCAATTACTCAAGCAGAACAATTCCTTCCCCCATTCAAATATTGCTTCATAAAACATCATAGTTAGTATCTATTAATTTTGTAGTGAAAATCAAAAAAGGACACAGAAAATTACCTGTATATCATTTAAATTGAGCTTTGTGCCGAACATGGTCAATTATGTTACGAGTCTCAAAAAAGGTGATTTTGGTCAAACTTGAAATTTAGCATTTTTCAAAAGAGTCCATATTTTCTGTCAGAAACATCCGATTTTTAAAATTCAAAATTCCTCAGAAAGCTGAATGTATGTAGATGTTAAAATCATAAGTGCGTTGACTTCTAACATTGGTATCCATGGCTTAATAAATCCACTTTTCCAGGTATAAATTATTCTGGGACACCCTGTATGATATCACCACGTACAACATGATCAGGAAACCACATAGAAAGCGTTGTATTTTGCCCAACCTAGTATTCGCCATTCAATGCACTGTCATTTTCAAGGAGAGACTGGGTTGATTTGTCAGTGGACAGCTGATGATCAATGATTGTTACGGGTTTTGTTCCAAGAACACATATTTCAAGGAAGAGGGGTTGATGCAAAAGAGATTTTTTAGAACCAAAAACAAATCTAGAGAGAGGTGGGGCAAAATCCAGGCTAAATCGAGGAAAAAAACTTGCTTAGGGTTTGTTTGACAATGCTTGGTCATACCTGTCTGCTTTCATCCTAGAAATAATTTATAGATTGACTCAAAGATTTTCCGTTGCATATCCCCACCTAAATCAAATAACTGAAAATGAATGACATCTTAAATGCCATAACTGAAACCCAGACCTCTGCAACTCAAAATATCCTGATACTCCAGGTATTCAACACTAGAAACAGTGCGCACAATTTCCAAGTTCCCAAATCCACCACCGTCATTTCTGGCTCTTTTTATTATACTACTAATAATAATAATAACAGGCATTTATATAGCGCCTTACATCGAAAGGATCACAAAGCGCTTAACAAAATAACAAATAGCATGTACAAAATATGAATGCACATAGAAAACACATAGAGTAGCCATCAATGGCTATTATACAGTATACAGCAATACACTAATCAAGAATAATGCTATTTGGCTAGCTTACCTTGTGCAATCAAATCTATTCCTACTAAGGCAATATTTAAGAAATCTGTAAAACCGCATCATCTTAACCAAATCAATTGTTAATATTTTAAAATATTTGGTATCAATTTTAGGAGTAATTCTGTTATACCCTTCACAGGGGTATTCATAGTGCGTGATTTTTAAGAACGACGCATACTAACCGATGTTGTTGTGAAGGGTATAACAGAATTATGCCCAATTTGAAGTATGCATACAGTGTCTGTTGATGTAATTGTTGTGTCTTTTGATGTTATTTGAAGTATTTTTTGTTTTCCTTAGGACCCCTTCGGAAATAAGCCTTCGGGCTTAAAGGGTTATCCTGCTTGTATCTCCCCCAATTTTGTTTGGTTTTGTAATTCTAAGTGTTGCTTAAGGATCTTTATCTGTTATCATTGTTATATATGTGGAGATACCGAATTAAATCAAATCAAATCAAATCAAACCTACATATTAGCTTACCTCCCACTGAGAGACGTGTAGAATTACACAGATTGTCACGTGGTAGACAACAGTAATAGAAACCACCATCGTCCAACCCAACATGCTGAAGTGAAACCACAGATATGTTGCTGTTAGGATAGTAGTTCCTTGATGTTACAAGATTTGTGTTATTGTGAAACCATACAAGGTCGTGTGCTGTGTGGTTAGATTCCCCTTCTATCGTGCATGAAATGTTCACGTTTGATCCAACTTCAGCTACCGGTGAACTGGGAGATATCGCTGTAAGAATGTGATGAACAAAAAGTATGATATTGATATTGGAATTTAGACAGCTTTAATGATTTGCAGTGGTATATTCAAACAGGTGTATCTAGCTTATAAAGCAGGCCTTCTCAATTAGATTTTGTGAAGCACCACTTTTGAGATATGTTAGTGATCTAGAAGCGCCACTATCCCTGCGAGCGGAGCGAATAACGGGTGGGGCTCGGGGCTTGCCTTATCACCCACATGGAAGCTCATGGGTTTACCCCCTTTTATAAGAGGCTAAGGAGAGCTATATTTGCATGCAATATGGTACAAGAAATAAAGAGATGTTGATGGTAAGGTAAAATGTACAAAAAATGGTAGCAAATGTAGTGATAATCAATAGGCCTACTACTAATAATCATGACGTACCCCACTGCAGTTAGTGGCTGAAGTGGCTCTTCATGCTTCTTGCGATCTGGTTGAAGTTGGGGATATATTTCTTCTTCTTTTTTCTTTTTTCTTATTATTATTATTATTATTATTATTATTTTTTTCATTTTTTTTTTCATCCGCGCGCCACTCGGACTGATGCAATGCGCCACAAGTGGCGCGCGCGCCACCATTTGAGAAGGCCTGCTATAAAGGGTAGCAGTGAAAACTTTCAATTTTTTTGTATTAAAGCAATTAAAACTTCAAAAATTAGTAATATTGAATATAAACACCTGAAAAATTGGGGCTTTGGAATGCAAATTTTCATTTTGTTTGAATTTTCAATCAAATGGGGATCTTAAAAGAGCTGCTGCAGGCTCAAAAGGGTCTTAAATGAGGGGTCCCGCAAGCATAAAAGTGTTCATTATATGTTAGAAAAACACCTATCGAGCCCAACTTTTGTAATTATATAGAACAAAACACCACACTTGACAAAAACAAATAAAAACCGCAATCTCTCAACATGCACTTTTTAAAATTCGCGGCGATCGAAAGTCTCAGAGTCGATGATATCATAGTTATACAATGCTCATGCGCAAATTTAAGCACCGATACCCATGACGTCATCGACACCGGGACTTTCGATCGCCACAAATTTTAAAAATTGCATGTTGAGTGATGGCAGTTTTTATTCATTTTTGTGACTAGTATGGTGTTTTGTTCTATATAATTAAGTAATTTCGGCTCGATAATTATTTTTTTAACAAATAATGCTCAATGCTGTGCTTGCGGGACCCTTCCTTTAAGAGTGAGCAGAAGAGGGTGCAAAAGGCGTCTTCAAGGCAGCACATACCCATACATACCCCTTTTAATGTCACATGGTGAAATTGCAAAGGTACTGGACTAAGATGGACAAGACTTCCCACAGGGGATTGAAAATTATCATGAAGACTATATTTGTAGAACTCCTTTGTTATCTTTCCTTTGATACTTTTTTGCCTGAAAACAAAGATTTAAGAATTCAATCTTGAAAATTTGAAATCTCTTCTCTTCTTTCAATGAAACCTACTTACCAATTCTTGCATTAACTGCCATCACTGGAAACACAAGTTGGATCGAAAATAGAAGGAAATTATATGATATCGCCATCACAGAAAATAGATCCCGTAAGCAATCACTAATCCTTTTGAAGAAATCGACAAAAATTAACAACATTTAAAACAAGCCTTGCACTAATGTATAATTGGTAGAATCTTAGAGGTAGCCTGAAAAATGTATACTCTCCACGGCAAAATGATTACCACGTCTTTATGTATATAGGCAGAATACATGGTAGTGTCCATTGTTATTGCCTACTCTGTTAAATTGATATGAAGCAATGGCAATGATTTGGCACATTGCAAGAGGTTGGTGCATTGCATGATCTTGTGGGGAATTCCCAACCCTGACTTGGCAAACCATGCGAGTTGTAATAAGATCAGTTTGGTGTTTAACCTTGAGTTGATTGGCATTGGTGATACCCGGGAATGATACCAGAAATTTAAACTTTGCATGGGGTGATAAGGAAATAAGAAGGCTGATTAGTTGATAGCAAGGGTGAGGATATGTAAGGAGTAGGAGATACCGTAGATTGAAAATTATTTCTTGGGGGAGAAGCGTAGAAACTTTGCAATTCACTATGGGGATTATCTGTCACAATCAATACCATATAAACCAACTATTACTTCCTCTAAGCTTGACAATGCTATTTCCTCAATTGCAAGTCATCGTACTTCAGATTTATATTAATTAACCCTAATCTACAAGTGTTGTGCCATATGGCAGCACGATTTGGCCTAAAAATGAATAAAATATGAATTTAGGTATATTTTACATAAAAAATAAAAAATATTTTAATGGATTGTGTCACTTGTAACCCATTCCAACAAGAATTAATGACTATCATCATATTATTTTCTTGTAAAAGTACTAAATGTAACCAAAAATGTGTAAATTTGTTGCTAAAATAGACCAAATTTGACAGGAAATTAAACCTTAAAATGCTTCTAAAATCATCCAAAATATTAACATATTATTCAGATTACTTTTGCATCAAGTAAGAAACTAGTTATTGTACGCTCATTCGTTCATTTACAAATTTAATCTTTTTGTGAATTTTTAATAAAAGCTCAATAACTATTCATGAGCTAATTAACATATTATTTGCATAATTAATTGCTTGTTATATTTTTCTGGAAGGTTGAAGTCTGATCTATCCATTGATATGCTACTTGCTTGGTTTTATCAATACCGCATTGAATTGACACAGGGCGTCTATTACCCTGTGAAAACCCCTCATTTTTGTATTTGTAGATAAAGGTTAAATAACAGATCTCTTTATGGTATGGGTTAATTAATTTCTCAATAATTAGGTCACATTCAAGTTTGGATGATTTGTAGCTCAAGATAATTTGATCATCCAAATTTCTCAAAAAAGTATAATTTCTCCAAAAGTTTTATATAAATTGATACATGCTGGTATGTGATGCACAGCCTGATGATCTTAAAACAACATTATGATAAGGGGGTGGAAAAAACGCAATCTCTGGATTTTTCCTACCCTAATTATGCTGAATAATTGAATATGCATAGATTTTGCACATTTTCCTTTACAATCAAACAAACTATTTGACCAAACTTGATTGCCAAAGTATAGCAGGTTCAGATATTATGGAAAGCTCAGGAGACATTCCAAAATTCAAAGCGATAAATAAATACAAAAGTATAAATTTGTTAATTGAAAATAATTCCAATAATGTGTGCGTATGTGCAGGGCTGTGTACAGGGGGTGGGTGCGTAAAACCGGATGTGCATACCGGACGCTTCTAAAAATGACCGCGCGTCCTGATTGGTAAATCATGAAATTGTCACACGCATGCATGCATATGCGCGTTTCATGCATCCTGGATGCAGCTCCGTGAACATAAACAAAATACGCTTGTGATAAATAGCTTGAATTTCATCCATAGTATTATGTCAGTGACTATATAGTAACCAAAGATTGAGTAATAATAAGGTAGCTAATATTTAAAGAGAATGTTTAAAGGAGGTGTCCAGCAAGCACATCATTGTCCATTATATGTTAGAAAAGTAATTATTGAGCCTTAATCACATAATTATATTAAACAAAACATTATACTTAACATAAAAAAGAATAAAAACTACCATCTCTCACATGCCATTTAAAAAAATTCACGGTTGTTTAAAGCACCGGTATCAATGACGTCAAGGTTATTGGTGCCCAAGTTTGCGTAAGTGCATTGTATTAGTATGACTTTATTGATACCCGGGCTTAAAATCACCGCACATTTTTAAAATGTTCAATTTGAGAGATGGCAGTGTTTATTCGTGTTTATGATAAATATGATGTTTTTTCAATATAACTATGCGATTTAGGCTCGATAACTACTTTTCTAACATATAATGGGCAATGTTGTGCTTGCTGGACGCCTCCTTTAACACTTTCCATGCAGCTATTAATTAGTTTACCATATTATACAAAACAGATTTGTCAGAAACCTTTGCCAATTTTTGTCTATCTCAAGGATTACTGAATCAATACTGGGCATGTTTGTACTTATTGCAATGCATTTCTCATGGTGATTCCAAATATGGTAATGACATTCAATAATGTTGACATTTACTAAATATTTTTTGACATTTTGGAATGTCGTCTGCAGACGCCTGCCGCGTGGAAAGTGGTAACAACAACACAAATTGCCAATGCGAACACTCATGTTTCTACGATCTTTAGAAAATTGGAAAATTAGTCCTCATCAATAAGGCTAGTACTGGTTTCATGCTGCACGTGCCCCGATAGTCCAAGTTATGCTGTATTGGTTTCGCAGATTGTAGCACAGAACTATTGCTAAATGTGGCCTTCCTTGTACAAAGGGTGTTATGAAAGTTGCCAAAGGTTACACACATAATCTAAACTAAATGGTAATAATGATACTATGTTACAATAATGTTCCTTGACAAGTAAACTTTCATGTTAGGTAAACATGTCACATTACACAGGTGTGATATGTAATGTGTCAAAACTGCCTACAATTATGCTGAGTATAGAAACTATACCAACAATGGCAAGTCCAGCGATAATAACATGAGGCCCATGGATTGTTACAATCCACTTTGCCATGAATTATATGACAATTTCATAAAACATTGATGCATACATTTTGGGCATTGTGCAGATTAAAGGGAATATTACACAAGTATAAACATCATCAGTAGAGTTAGGGTTAGCATGGTTAGGGATATAATAAACAGACTATTATTCAAAATAGGAAGAATTGACACATTTTAGGCTAAAACTATGAACAAAATTATGTACTAAATGATGAAGGGCAGTGAAGACTTTTTCATCAATTTGATATCAAATGTTTGAATGTCGATCATGATTGACTCATTACTTGGGATTTTCAAAAAACTGGATTTTCAAAAAACGGAATGTTCAGAATTTGTACTTAGAAAACTATTCTAAATGTTTACTATTCAAATATAGTCATATTACTATGTTCATTCAACTCTCATCTTCTTGCATCAACCAGCTTAATTATTAACACTATCCACGCGGCTATTGATTTTACCACATACAAAACAGATTTTTTAGAAACCTTTCCCAACTTTCAAAGTCAATCTCAAGGATTATTGAACCAATACTAGGCATGTTTGTTCTTATTTCAATGGATTTCTCATGTTAATTCCAAATATTGTGATGAAATTCAATAATTTTGACATTTATGAAACATTTTGTTCAATTTTGGAACTGTCGTCTGCAGTCACCTGCCGCACGGAAAGTGTTATAAAAAATAATTGCAATAATATCAAAATGTATGGTAACACAATTGCTAGCAAGTTTACAAGACTTCAGGTTTACAAGACTAGCTAGCCGGTTTTAAGTCTAGACCTCTAGCAAGGATTACAAAAAACACATTTTGAGCTCAAACTATGAACAAAATTATGCATTAAATGATGAAAAAGGGCAATCATTCCAGTCAGATCAATCCTCATGACTTTAAAAAACTGCTTTGTTTTCCACAGGCCACTTGATAGTGTTTTTTTTAAAGAAATTCGCAAATCATGAAAATTGGCCTTTTGTCTTTACATATTAAAGGTAGATGACCCGATCACATTTTCGTAACACAGAATTATTTCAAACATACGGAGATTTTCATATCATATGAAAGCTCGTATTTTTCTCATCATCATACTGAAATTTGACGGCCTAAATCGGTATAATTACGGAGAAATCGATGAAATAACATCGAATTACCGCGAATGGTGGTAACCACCGATATAGTTTGTGTACTACTCAATGGGTACAGTTCACAGCATCTTGTGCGTCTAAAATAAGAACCATTAGAGCTATGCAACTCAAACTTTGGAACACAACTTTTTTTAAGGATGACCTTTCATGTAGAATAGAAAACTTCAAGTTGAACATCTACCTTTAAGTGTAATCTGTAGCATTAATAATACAACATATAAGTTATACAGGGTGACTCAGAATGATCTGGACCCAAACCAATAAAATCATTAACAAATATGTAGCTGTTATCAAAACCCAAAGTCCAAATCAGATATTTTTAACGTTTTTTTGAAAAATGAAAATTGCATAGAGTAAATAAAAGAAAAAGAAAGATATATTCATATTTCATTGAATTGCAGCTAGGAATGTTAATTGGACCCTATTTCATAAAGTAGTAACATTAACAAAACAGTCATGCAGTTTTAGAGTATAGTCTGCATGTTGATTCAAAACTGCCACATATATCAAACTTTGTGGCCAAACCAATCCATGCCCAAACTACAAAATGAAGCATTTTAATGAATATAACATAACTTCTTATCACAGCATATAATATACCTTTTTCCCAATCAACTGTAATTGACAGGAACAAAATCTTTGAATTTTTACTGATTCACCCTGTATAGTAATAGAAAATATGTTAACATTGCACTAATCCAGGTGAAAAAAATATCATAAATTCCACTACTTATTGTTCAACATACCTGTCTGTCCAGATGTCCCACGTAACACCACACCTATCAGCACCTGTGATAGCTTTGTGCTCAGGCTGTAATGTAAACAACTTGAGCATAATTATTCACAGTCATTCCATTGTCTCAAAAGTAAGTTGACCAATCAGCTTCCAGTAATGGAAACCCATAAACTAAGAGGGTGATGGTAGATGCCTATATGCATAGTAGCTGCCTTGTGTAGTTCAGTAAGTAGGATATGAATGGTACATTTGATTACAACTGAGGAACACACAGCAGCTTTGATAGTTAAGATTTGACTTCCTGTATTTTTTATATCCTAGTATACATTCTAACTTCTGGGTATCTCTAGTCACATGGATTACTCTAAACACCATATGATCATAAAAACCCCAAGGAAACTACTGTATATATTGCCTCATGTTCACTTTCGGTGCGTGCGGATTGGGAAATTTGAACCTCAAGACTTAACAAGTATGTGTGTAATCTTTTGCGGCCAGATATACAAAACTACAGGATATGACCAACTGAGGGAAAAGTATTAATGTGAAACTACTACAACTACTTACACTTTCCATAGCTGTCATAACAATGACATTGATTGATGGATATGCTACCTTGGTTTGTTCTACCCCTACCAGAAAGGTACAACACCTAGGATTTTCTAAATATGGGGACTTAACCATTATTTGAACACTTTCCACGTGGCTATTAGATTTACCATACAGAACAGATTTTTCAGAAACCTTTCCCAACTTTCAAATTCTATCTCAAGGATTTCTGAACCAATACTAGGCATGTTTGTACTCATTTTAATACATTTTTCATGTTGATTCCACATATTCAACAATTGTGACATTTTTGAAATAAAATCATCATCATTTAGACTTAAGTTAAGTTTCTCTCTTATTTAACCCTAACTCCCGGGCCCACAGTCTTGCATTGACGATGGATCACAGAACTAGGGCAGAGGGTCAACAGGGAGGACTAACAATTTTGGTCCGCGGCCCCCAGGATTTGAACCCGGGTCGCTGGATTGGTAGGCGAGTCACTCAACCACTACACCACAAGCGCTGGGCTGGCCAAGCTTAATGTTCGGTGACTATATTAGAGAGCATGTGTGGTGTAGTGGATAGCATGCCAGTCTCACGATGCAAAGGTTGTGAGTTCTAGCCCCACAGCCAACTTGTTTGTATCCTTGGGCAAGGTACTTAGTCTCAATTGCTTCGTCAACCCAAGCGAGATTGGGGAGCTGTTAGGGGATATTAAAATCTAAGTGCTGATACTGTGTGTGCGCCGTATCGGTAGCCTGGTAAATGAAGCGAAATGACTTGTGACGATTTCCTAATGGCAGCAAAAAACAGTGGTTCGGAAGTCACGTATAAATGGTGGTCCCGTGCATCGGAAGAGCAATACCCGAGCACGTTAAAAGTTTACAGACTCTTTCGTAAAGAGTAGGGGATCATCCCGGTCTGAATCTGTTCACACATCTAACGGACCCCAATGGAAATAACTAATAAGCTTATTGGGTTATCCAGGGTCGTAGGACCCAAATGATATCAAATCAAATCTATGGTGACTATCGACATGGGATGGACCATGTGTATGTGTGCGCGCAAACAGGTGCTGCTGGTTGTAAGATTTTGTATGGTGTAGTGGTTTTAGGGTAAAGGACAAGAAAATAAAGAGGCCCGAAAAATCAGGAAAACCCCAAACACAAAACGAACCAACAAATTAAATACCGAGGGTAAACACAACAAGGCGGTTCTCGAACGGCGCGTCTCGCCTGTTCATCAAAAGTGACTTGAAAGAAATGATGATGAAACATATGATACAATGTAGCACTGTCACAGAGGTATGCATTGTAGTTAATGCAAGGGATGTAATACCTTGAAAAATTTAATCAACAAAAAGAACACACCAACCCCCTTCCCTACACCAAATCACATCAAGATAGGCCTTACAGATCTTATTTGACCCCAGATGACCTCTGATGACCTTGAAAATTTAATCAGCAAAAAGAACACACCAACCCCCTTCTCTCCACCAAATCACATCAAGATAGGCATTACGGATCTTATTTGACCCCAGATGACCTCTGATGACCTCAACAAATTAATCAACAAAAAAGAACACACCATCCCTCTTCCGTCCACCAAATCCCATCAAGATAGGCCTTACTGATCTATTTGACCCCATATTTGACCCCATATTTGACCCCATATTTGACCCCCGATGACCCCGAAAAATTAATCAACAAAAAGAACACACCATCCCTCTTCCGTCCACCAAATCCCATCAAGATAGGCCTTACTGATCTATTTGACCCCCTATTTGACCCCATATTTGACCCCCGATGACCCCAAAAATTAATCAACAAAAAGAACACACCATCCCTCTTCCGTCCACCAAATCCCATCAAGATAGGCCTTACTGATCTATTTGACCCCATATTTGACCCCCGATGACCCCGAAAAAATAATCAACAAAAAGAACACCCCATCCCTCTTCCGTCCACCAAATCCCATCAAGATGGGCCTTACTGATCTATTTGACCCCATATTTGACCCCCGATGACCCCGAAAAATTAATCAACAAAAAGAACACACCATCCCTCTTCCGTCCACCAAATCCCATCAAGATAGGCCTTACTGATCTATTTGACCCCATATTTGACCCCCGATGACCCCGAAAAATTAATCAACAAAAAGAACACACCACCCCCTTCCCTCCACCAAATCCCATCAAGATAGGCCTTACTGATCTATTTGACCCCATATTTGACCCCCGATGACCCCAAAAATTAATCAACAAAAAGAACACACCACCCCCCTTCCCTCCACCAAATCCCATCAAGATAGGCCTTACTGATCTATTTGATCCCATATTTGACCCCCAATGACCCCGAAAAATTAATCAACAAAAAGAACACACCACCCCCTTCCCTCCACCAAATCCCATCAAGATAGGCCTTACTGATCTATTTGACCCCATATTTGACCCCCAATGACCCCGAAAAATTAATCAACAAAAAGAACACACCATCCCTCTTCCGTCCACCAAATCCCATCAAGATAGGCCTTACTGATCTATTTGACCCCATATTTGACCCCCGATGACCCCGAAAAATTAATCAACAAAAAGAACACACCCCCCCCCCCTTCCCTCCACCAAATCCCATCAAGATAGGCCTTACTGATCTATTTGACCCCATATTTGACCCCTGATGACCCCGAAAAATTAAGAACAAAAAGAACACACCATCCCCCTTCCCTCCACCAAATCCAATCAAGATAGGCCTTATGGATCTTATTTGACCCCCAATGACCTTGAATGACCTCTGATGACCTTGAAAATTTATTCAGCTAAAAGAACACACCACTCCCCTTCCCTCCACCAAATCTCATCAATATAGGCCTTACTGATCTATTTGACCCCGATGACCTCTGGTGACCTTGAAAATTTAATCAGCAAAAAGAACACACCACCCCCCTTCCCTCCACCAAATCCCATCAAGATAGGCCTTACTGATCTATTTGACCCCATATTTGACCCCCGATGACCTTGAATGACCTCCGATGACCTTGAAAATTTAATCAGCAAAAAGAACACACCACCCCCTTCCCTCCACCAAATCCCATCAAGATCGGCCTTACGGATCTTATTTGACCCCATATTTGACCCCGATGACCTTGAATGACCTCCAATGACCTTGAAAATCTAATCAGCAAAAGAACACCCCACCCCCTTCCCTGACATCAAGTCCCATCAAGATAGGCCTTACGGATCTCTAGATATCGCGTCACAACGCGTCTCAAAAGTTTTAAGCATATTTGACCCTGATGACCTTGTATGACCCCCGATGACCTTGAAAAATCAATCAGCAACAGAACGCACCACCCCACTTCCCTCCACCAAGTCCCATCACGATAGGCCTTACGGATCTCCAGATATCGCGTCACAAAGGTATTTCTTAGCACACGGCTGACGGCTGACGGCGGACGGCATACGGCATACGGCGGACGCCGGACAGAAATAGTGATAACATAGTCTCTTTCTGATTACATCAGGCGAGACAAAAAACCACAGCAGCTGATTGGATACTACCGACCACCTTCAAGTGAGCATCCACCTTGTTCAACAGGATTGTCACTTCTTCGCCACATTTTTGAGCACAGTATTGTTTGTCTGTTTATTTGAGTAAAATGGGGTTACAAGAACTGAAACAAGCTGGAAAGTAAAATCAGGACACAAGTAGAATTGAGAAGGTCCTTTATACTAGCTAAGAAGGATTAAAAATCTTATAAAGTTGAAAACAAAAACAAAAACAAAAACAAAAACTCTTGTTAAAATTAAAAATCCTGGAAACTCAGATGTGATTTGAGAGTCCCAAATCACATTTGAATGCAAATTGAAAGGATTTCACAGCGGCGATTCATAACAAGTCATGAGGTAGAAAGGTTTAAACGAGTATGCCATCATTTGATTTTATTGGTCGAGATTTTCCCAGAAGTGGTTCTGACTTCATTAGGCCTGAATATCGCTACTAACATTTCTAAATCTATCTAAATTGATACACAATGAAATTGCTTAAAGCAATATCTAATTGAGAAAAACAAAATGGCGAATTATGAAACAGACTTTTAAGTAACGTAGATTAAGATCATTAAAATGATCTTAATCTATGTTACATGCTTATTTACATTACACAGTCCGGTTTTGAAACTTTCAATGGTTTTTGAATCTAAGACAGATGAAGGGAGGTTGTTCCACTCGGATATGGTGTTAGTAAAAAAGCTGTATTTATACACATTTTTGGATGCTTTGACTAGTCGGAATTTCTTTGGGTGATATTGTCTAATAGTCGTTGATATGTTATTACCTGCGGAGTGGTTACTACAGCATTGTATCTATTGATGCGTTCTTGTAAAACACATGTGTAATTGTCATTGAATTGTGAAAATAATAATTCTGCACTTTACTCACTACATCTGGCCAGGAGGGATATACTGACGTACGTAGCTAAACAGGTCCCATTTGCATTAATTACAAAAGGCAACAGCCCGGGGGGGGGGGGCACTCAACTTTTTTTTGGGTAGAGGTGTGCCGCACAGGGTCTCAAAAAGGGGGGGCTACAGAACTGAACTGAGTGGATTTTATGACGAAAAATAGGGTCTTAGGAACTGATTTTTTTCGAAAAAATAGGTCTTGTGAACTGGCCTTTAGTTTAATTTTGATTAGCAAGAACGCAAATGTTCGATTTTTTTGGTTTTAGAACGCAAAATTTTCGAAGAATTGGGGCTTTGGAACGCAAAATTTTGCGATTTTTGAATTTTCAATAAAATTGGGGTCTTAAGAACTGATGTAGGCTCAAAAGGGGGTCATAAGAGCTAGCAGCAGAGGGTGAAAAAGGGGGTCTTCAGCGCGGCACATACCTATACCCTTTTCCAATGTCAGTGCCCCCCCCCTCCCCGGGGCAACAGCGCCATTTTATGAAGCTCACCGGAATGAAGGGAATTGATAGACTTGCATCAAGTTCGTCAGATACAAACAATGATGGCATGGTGAGAGTGAGAAAATTAATTAAAATACCTCAAATAAATAATGAAAAGTGAAGTATCATATATTTCAGGCTTGGTAAAAACCGTCCAGCAGGTACGTTTTATCGTAACTTTCAAAACCAGATAATTTTTCGGGAATTTTCCCAACAATTCAATGTAAACTTCAATTAAGTCAAATACCTAAAGCAGACGACACAAACAGCGCCACCAGCAATGTGACACTCACCGAAGTTAAACAAAATTAGCTTCAGTTCAGCAAGTTGAGTGGCACACCCCTGATCTGGCCATCTGGCTCTGTAGTGTTGGAACCAGAATTGAATTATCATGAAACATTTGTTTATGATAACCAATCTATAAATTAATAAAAAAAATGGAGTTATAAGATTAACCGGTTTGTGCTTCTCTGCAAGGATACTTTTTGGTCCATATTTGAGGGGGAAAAGTGGAACTAGCACATTTTCAAAGTATTAAAACAGGTCCATTTGCAAACAGGAATGCACATTCCTTATCTTAACATGTGCTCTAAAACAAGAACATAAATGAACGAATTTGATTTGTATTATAGATTGTTCAATTCAGCGTATAAGAAAAACTTCATATTTTCAATTTGGTTAGTGCAAATATGTGGACCATGGGTCAATAATATTGAATAAAAAAGTTGTAACATTTCAAATTCCTAGTACTAGGTTTCAGTTCCCACCATAAAAAGTTGCAGGAAGGATATATATATAGATTGGCATCAAGTGGACATGTCTATTTTATAAGGTGGCTTTATAATAAGCATTCTCCTCATGTGTTACTTTTAATGGTAGTATAAACTGTTGGAAAAAAGTTTGAGTATATATTGTACACATATACATTGTATCTAACAATTATACATGTATCTAACAGACTAATTGGCATAAGTAATTATAGACTATTTTACGGAAATACACTTTTTTTGTGATAAATACTTGGTGGAGGTGGGGGTAATGGTTACAATCGGATATAAATAAGTATCCATGGATTTGGGATGCTATTTTAATCAAAATGTGGCCCCCTACTGCCATACGAGCCGTGCTTAACACTTTCCACGCGGCAGGCGGCTGCAGACGACATTCCAAAATTTCACAAAATGTTTTAAAAATGTCAAAATTATTGAATTTCATTAACATATTCAGAATCACCATGAGAAATGCATTGACATAAGTACAAACATGTCTAGTATTGGGTCAGTAATCCTTGAGATAGGCTTTGAAAATTGTGAAAGGTTTCTGAAAAATCTGTTTTGTGTATGGTAAAAATAATAGCCGCGTGGAAAGGGTTAAGGTGTCTATATCACTAATTCCAGATAGAACAAGGGAGTCTTTGCGGCAAGTTTATGCCGAGGGTAAAGTGAATTCAATTAGATCAAGTTCATTGTGGTAAAAATAGCCTTAAATGCAAATTAAATTTTTGCAATAAACCGTAACACAAATTCCATGTTGAGGGTTAATTTTTTTCAACTTTGAGAATCTATGATAAGGGTGCTTTAAAGGCCATAGTCACAGAATTAGTCATTTAAAAATACCATCAATTTTCTTTCAAATAAGCAAATTCAATCTTATTCTAAATTTATTTTTGTACCAGTTTTATCTATTGTTTGAATCACACATTTAGCCTTTTTGATCATGGGGAAAAGGAAATATGATTCCAATCTCAATTGTCACAAAGGCTGAAACAATTCACACAAAACTAATGGCATTATCAGACGTCATGTGATCTGAGGGATGCATCCCCTTGTAAAATCCTTGCCCCTAAATGCCCTCCGAAAGAGTAGCCCTCTACATAACATGTCAGAATTGCATATTTTGCCCCACAAATTACTTGATTGCCCCTCTTGCAGGGCAACGCTAGCATCAATTTTGTAGGGGGGGGGGGGGGGGGAGCAAAGGGGGATAGAACAAATCTGGTGGGGCAAGAGAACATCTTTTGAGGTTAAGATACATGCAAAAGCAAGCACACATTTTGGCTTTTAATCTCAAAATTGCCTGAAATTAAATTAATTAGGTTTGAATCTAAAGCTAATTTGTTAACATTAAAATAGGGTGGGGCTTGAGCTGACTGATCTTGACTGGGTGGGGGAGGGGGGCATGATGCCACCATGGTGCTGACACTCCTCTCCTGTACTTCCCCACAATAAAATCCTTGTTACGCTACTGATATCAATTTATTTTCACCAAAGTCAGCAAAATTGGCAACAATTATAAAACTCTGGAAAATGGAAATATTTGAATTACCCCAAATGTTTTTGAAAGGGCAATTATTTTACCAAAAAGTAGCTTCAAATAGCGACCCTATATTATGATGCAGAGATGGATATCTTCATACAACTTAAATCACCTCAGTTTAAATCTAAGGTGGAGAATTGCATGATTATTCAAATGCTGCAGACTACATCTTGTGACTGCTCCCGAAAATTGTAGTTTCCAAAACCGCAAAGTTAAAGTTTAAGCTTAACTGGAGTAGGTTTCTTACGGAATCTCGGTTGTGTTCACTGATGTGTACAACAGTATCAGTGTAGTGCGGTCAATTTCAACAAACTTTCTGCGAGGTCTTCAAATATCCAACATCTAGTTTCAGTATAGACAGCCTATAACTCCTTCATATTCGGAAAAGATGACATAATGACCTGTTTTCAATTATCCAGAAGAGCAGTCATGGTGTTTTTTATACCAAAACCCTTTACCAAAACGCCATCTTTTCTGCAAAATAGGAATTGCTTCATCAGAGTAACATGCCTCGGGAGCCAATAATAGTGGGCGTCAAAATGAAATGAAAAGGGTTTCTTTTTCTTTTCATTTTTTTGTTCATTTTTGTTGTTGTTACTTGATCATTGAATCGTTAGGGTACCAAATCCCCCAAATAAATGTGTGGTGTTTTTTTATTTACAAGTCATCAGATTTCATACTGAAACCCAAGATCAATATTTTGTACATAATTTTTCAAAGGTGAGGAGGGGGCACTGAAATTCCACAATGGATTTTCAAGAAAGAGATGCCATAATCTATCTATCCTTGCCCCCAGGTGCCATTGATCCTTGCTATGTACGCCATTACAAGCTGCATCTGGTAAGCTGTTAAAATAGTTGTATTTGTTTATGACTAGAGTACCTTGGCAGTATCTGAACTTGACACCTTTTAAAACAGCCGAGTAATTTCAAGACAATTACGACCTTCAAATTGCATAAAACCTTGTATCTCCGTCTGGCCCTTCAGCATGTATAAAGTATTTTCTATTTACGTCCTATGTTATAACCTTTGAGCAGGCTGCTTTCAACATGTTTAAGGTAAAAAAAACCCCACATATATCAGAATCTCATAAGTGCTCTTGCCCTGAACATGTATCAAGCAATACTTCTTATGCATAACCGTTGGGCAGTTTTACTTTATACATGCTGAGGGGCCGAAAATCATACACGTTTGTAATAGAACAGCAACGATAAACTACAATAACATCAATAATTAACTTCAAATTTCAACCAAGATAAAAGTAAAATACTAACTCAGTCCACAGTTTCATCAAATATACATATATTTTATTCATATATTTGGTGATCTAATTAAAACATAGCAACTGAGGAATCAGTTTTTCTAAAATAACATTTGCAGAAGGTAATTAATTCTTATATTACATAACAGAATATGCCAATGATGGAGGCATAGACAGGACACATGAGCACTAAAGGTATTTACATACATCTATGTGACCTGTTCTTACGAACCCAGACGGGGTCAAATTGAAGTTTTTGAATGAATCTCTATATAAGATTGAAATTATCTGTACAATGCCTTTCCTTTCTGAAATTGGACATTCCTAGCAAAAAGTTACGGATTTTAAAAATAATATATAGACTCGGATAAACTTGCGTGAATTAAATTAACAAAGACCTTTAAAAATACACGGTCTCGAACTTGGATTTCTTTAAATGACAGAAATGTTATATTTTGTTCACTATTCTATGTACTTTTGGCTTTTTCTCAGTTTTCGTCCTTAGCCAGTTCCATCTAATTTTGATAGAACAGGTCACATAGTACCATGGTAGATGGTAGGGTGATTTACTGTGTTTTTAATTATTATTGAATTACATGTGCCCAAATAAGATTAATTCTAAGTCATAATAAAACAAACTTGGAAATGTTAAGGTGGGTTATGAAGAAAATACAACTCAAAATGTTAAGAAACAATTGTAAATGGTTAGTAGTGCTATCATTCAATGATAATCTTGTTAAATAAAGGGCACCCGATACCAATTAGTCCAATTTGAGTAAATCCTGTGTTAATATCAATGTCACAAACCACCCAAAATGCCTTCGTTACTTGGTCTCTAATGTGCACCCATAAGGAAATCTTCCCTGAGACCTTAAACACCTATGTCCTGAAAATAGTGCTGCTAAATTGGTAGGTTTCTTCGCATCAGAGCACCAAAATCAACACTTAATTACGAAGAAACCCTGTGCTAACAGCCTGTTTTTAGATATCTGTAAATTACTGAAACACTTAGTTAACACTGTTATGCTTTGTTAGTGTGTCCTTTGTAAGGATTCCTAGAGAGGCTATACAGGCCTGGAAATAGCACCCGCCAGCCTGCCCATAGTGGGTCACTTTTGCGTCGGGCGGGTAAAGATACAAACACACAGTGTAAGTGTGTACACTGGCTGGTGGAATTTTGGTTAGGCAGGTATATTTTGTGAGTTACCTGCCCGACTGACTGGTTGAAAAAAATCTGAAGTTCCAGCCCTGAAGCTATAGAAGCCCTCTATCCCAGGACACACTAAAATGTAATTGTGGAAACTGTCTTTGCTATTGTAATATGCACAATTACATGAACCACAATCGCTGCATGATAATCAAAATCAGCAGAGCAAATTTGTTGCTAAAGTTAAGTATGTAACATATGAGAACAAAAAACTGCACAACAAATAATTCTTTAAATTTGTCATATCGCCAACAAATACTGGAAAAAAACCACTTATAGAATTGAGCAAATGAGCAAAGGTTTCATAGCAATGTTATCAATTTAACAACACACAAAATTCTTTAAACAAATAATTGCATGAAAATATCCACTTGTAATATACAATATTTAGCATTATTATTTATATCAGGCTTCCTGATGGTACAAATTGTAAAATATGTTGTAAACATATTTTTTAAAGCGAACAATATTGTACTATCGGCTTGGACAGATGATGCGCGCGATAGTATGTATGCGCAGATGATGGCGTAGGAGTACATTTTGGTGATCTGCATTTCTCTCGCACTAAGATATAGGTCAGTCTGGGCTAATTTTTGTATCAAAGCAGTCCGTTATAAATAATAATGATGATATTGAATGTCTTATTTTCATGTGACACAAGAATGTATTGCACTTGATATAAAAATATATTCTTGTATCACACTCAAAGCCAATGGGAATTTGGAAACATTTACTCCGATTAAGGAAATATCAAAAGAATAATTTGCATAGTAGAAGCCGGCACAGCCGATTTCTAAAACAATGAAAACATTGTAAAATAATTGGCATAAATAGTTTGTCTCTGTTTCCCCAAGTGCATGGCTAATTTGTCTTTATCTTATTTTTAGTATTTGCATATCAGACTTTGTATGAAGAAAATCCACATTTTCATAAAACTGTTTTTAGAATCCCACAGAAAATGAAATACTTTGCCAGAAGAAGAGACAAACGCTTTTGAACCATAAAAACATTAATGAATGGAAGATTAATTGTAACCCTGAAGAAGAAAAAAATAGTTCAACATTAATGTCGAGTAAAAACAAACGGGTAGGTCGGTGGTGGGTGTATAATAAATATGGCACATAATTTGTATTGCAAAACTGATCAGTTACGCACCATTATAACTACTTGGCACCAATGTATACAACAAAACGTACGAACCGAAACATTTGTACACAATATTCAAGACAGCACCTGGGGCAATACTTTCACAATATATAACCAGTCACTGGGCATATTTCTTTTATACATATCACAACGATCCATCTTAGAAGTACTGTGCTAATTTGACAGATAAAATAGTTGGGTTTCATCTCTTCAAATTAATGTTAAGGGGTTAAAAATGGGGTGATTTGGCTGAATACTGATGTCAAGGTTTTGTCAGGGGTAAAAGGTTAAAATACAATGTTGGGGAGGGGGGGGGGGTTAGAAATCAATTTATCTTGATGGTTGCATAGATACAACTATTTGGTAATTCCCAAATCAGTCACTCTCAATAAAAAGGTTTATTTTAGAAACATTTGAGACCTGTTTCCACAAAATGAGTTTTAAAGGGACACGAAGAGATGTGCTAGAGGCTGCGCCCTCAATTTTGATAAAAACTGAGATTTGTACATGTTTACAATTATTTTACATGTATGAACTTACACATGTAAGGATTTAGAAAAATCAACCCTCTTTGTACAACAAAACATCAATTCAAATATTCTGATCTACGGCTTAGATTAGAATTTCACACTATAATTGGGGAGCATAAGGGTCTTCCGGTCCCAGTCCAGGCTGACACAGGGAGTTATATACCAAAATGTTCTTTGAAGTTGGTAAAATAACTGTCACTGGTAAAATTAAAACCTTAGTGGACATCCTTGCCAACTTGGGTGGTTGATTGACCTTGACCTTGATTTTTTGAGTGGAAGGTCACATGTGTTTCAAAACCATGTGTGCTCCCCAGATATAGCTCTATAAACAGCCATAATATAAATGTTGGGTATAAAGGCTGCATTTGTGATTTCATGAGTTAGCAACAGTAAAAATGACCATTATTAATGTTTATCTTTAATTTTGAATTCTGAAGTAAATTATATAAACATAATAATTCTTCAACACTACTTCAGGTCCCTTTGAGTCACCAGTGTGCATTGGGAGATATGGTCCAATAAACATGCCAAAATTCAATAAAAAACAAAGGAAAACGTTGAGCAGTTATAACATGTTGCATATCGTTATAGAGCTTGTTTTCTGAGAATTTTGAATCTGGACAAACCTGAAAATTGAACTTTCTGACTTAAAATCTCATTTTGTAATGACAGGTTTATTGGTCAAAAGCTCCTGCAGACAAAGAGCAAGTCCTCAAAAAGCGCACATTTTAAACATTTCACTAATAGCTTTGCTACATACATGAAATATGCGGTTTCTAAAAACAAACTTTGTTTCTAAGCTTTTGTCTTGCACATGTGCACTTTTTGCTCAAGGTTGCATTAGTCTTACAATGCATAAACAGGGATGCCAGTAAGTACATCTAAAATAACCTGAAAGTTGTAAAAAACCTGAAATATATCACATAAAATGTGACCAAAATGCCTCAAAACGGGGCTGAAAACAAATAAAAGAGCAAAAATTGGGAGTGACAAAAAATTTGAAAACCGGCATCTCTGATAAAGAATTTGGCTAACACGAATGAGTAGAATTATAGTGGCTATCATAATTCTTCTGACGAAAAGTGCATGAGAGCTGTTCATTGAACTTCAATGGGCTCATGTCCACACATGTGATATCAGTTAGGAAATCTCTTCCGCGTCTAATTGGAACTATGTCTTAACGATTATGATGGTGACTATATGACTGCATATTTGTGTCTGTATGGTACAAGAAGGGAGTGTGGGATACAATTGACCGGGCCACAAACATGCCACACTTACACAATTTCAATTGTGTTAATGTTTTTACCAAGCATATCCAATCTATAAACCAAACGCTTAATTTTCCTACATAGCCCCATGTTCCAGAAAATATATAAATTGTGATTAAACATCTACAACTGCACATGCAAGCACAAATATCACAAAATAATGCCTCGTTTTTGCACTGTAGTATCTAGAATAGCACATTATTAAGAAAAACCTCACCCTGGTTTTCTATGCACACTTCAGATTATATTTGCACATATTGTTCACGAGTACAAACTCTACTAAGTTCTACTAAAATAAGCATACAGTCATCAAAATAAGTAACTATACAGGTAATAAATGTACTTTTTTAAAACACTAATGGCACTTAACCGGTAATCAAATCAATAAGATACCCGTAGATTTGGTCCGCGTGTAGAAAATCAAAATGTGAAAATGAAAATCGGACTTCTCCTTACATTTTTGAGTGCCACTTCTTCAATAATCACCCGATCCTAGCGTGCAATATCTCATATTAAAGCAGACGAATTTCTCAACAACTTTATAATTTAATATGTTTAGGTAGGATATATATTTTAAGAGTTAGAAGCCCATTTATTACCTGTATAGTTACTTTTTTTGATGACCATACATTGATGACTTGTGCAGTGCTACAAAATTTCAAGATGATGTGTATAATATGCTTGTTTAAAAACATACTTGAAAATCCTTCTACCTACACATGAACTTACATGTTGATATATTGACATTATTTAGGGATCATTTCGCTACCCCATGCATGTATACTGAACATGATACCCTGGGTGAATTGGGCATTAATTAATAATCCTACTATATAAAATGTGATGACATGTATTGCCTATAAAAATGTTAAGATGTTTATTTCCGTATCTAATATTAACCCGTCCTGCTCAGTGCTTCATTTAGAGCGGTTGTACATGAACATGCCCATCAGATGCATGTAACTTTGCCTCTGTGCATGTAACAGTTTTACCTGTGCATGAACAATTTTGTGTTATCCAGCCCATTTTTAATGGAAACAATTGCAGTTGTGCATGTCACTTTTATTTTCTAAATTGAGCACTACTCCTGCTGTTCATGGTGTGAACATGTGATTTGTTTCCAGATTGTCATATTTCACTGATAAACTCAATACCTATCATAGAGCAAGTGAGAGGTTTTTGGTGTTTTTTTACAACAAGGTGTTCAATATTATCACCATTTTATACATCACCAAGAAACAAGGGCCAATTCCGATAGGGTCTATAGATTTACTAAAAGGAAAATCATTTCATATCATAATGATGTAGGCAGTTTGGGTTGTTTTATAAATAGTTCTGGCGTATAGGCAGACCCAAAGGCAATAGGCAGTGTTTGTGGTATTGATGGATTATATCCAACAAAAATTGAACTAAATATGACCCGTTTGTGTATTTCTTATCCAGAATTTTGGTTTTATCGATACATCCTATAGTTTGTTCAGTTCCAAATTGGCGATGCCTCATTACAGCAGTGAATGAATACAGAAGAACGTGGGTCAGGGGCGGATTTAGGGGAGGGGGGGGGGGGGGGCTTTTGACATGGCGCCTTTTTGACAGGGCGTCTGCGCCCCCCTTTAGTTCTAACAGGGTGCCTTTTTGACAGGGCGCCTGCGCCAACCCCCTATTTTTGACAGGGCGTCTTTTTAACAGGGCGAAAATGTGTAAAAATGTGCAAAAAAAGCGTGCAACAACGTGTAAAACCGTGTGAGAACGTGTAAACAAATCGCAGGGAGCTTTCTCCCCCTTGACCCCTGCTTTGCCCCCCCCCCCCCCCCCCCCCCCGATTGAGAAATCCTGGATCCGCCCCTGTGGGTGCACATGAAGGCAACAAGCACACTGTGCATCATATGCGCAATGCGTGCGTGGGGCCAAAACCGTGTGTGTGTGGCCATAATCGCGTGCGTACGTTTGGATTACTTTTGCGCACGGAGAAATAAAAACCTCATATTTCTCGCCAATTTGGAACTGATAAAACTATAGATTGAAAGAACAGATGGTTATTTCAGAGAGGGTCAAATTGTAATGTTCTTTCTTCAGGGGAAAAATAAGAGCTTGTAAGATTTACAAATTGTCGTCTGCATCTTTTGAGCACACACAATATTTGCAATGGAGAAAAAAAAGGAAAACACTGCCCTATTTTTGCCTTATTACTGTAAACGTGGAAATGTTCACGCTACATTAATTTTCGCGCTCCAAGTAGCTATCGCGAAAAACAAAACACACAAATATATTTATTTTGTAATGAGCTTTCAAATCGCTAATTTAAGAACAAGCGAAATGGCTGAAAATCAGCAAAGCGCGAAAATATAGCTATTTTACACAAGCTTTTTACAGTTTAAGTGCCTACATGCTATCATTTTCACCTGAGGTAGAGCAACACAACAACAAAATTACATCATTTTTACAGCAATATACATAACAAGACTTTTCTATCATTTTTTTTCGTCTTTCCTATACTTACGATTTATATATGTATATATGCATGATATATATTTACAAATACACTACACTGAATTCCAAACATCAAATTTATTTACATGTTTATCAAGAGATGTAAACAAGATTATTTGGAGAGCAACGCACCAAAGCAGTGTTTTCTCTCAGGGGAAGGGGGCGGTCACTCGGCATATATGACAGGTACGCCTCTGCGTCCACGAAAAGCATTGAAAAGGGTCAACATTTGCCATAATACGTCGTTTAACTGTATTGGTCACTGGAATAAAATGGAGAAGCAAATTGTTTTGTTGATATTTGGCTTGTTTTATTTGGTCAACATACGCATTGGATACATGTGTAAAGTGAACTCCACAATCCATTCATGATAATGATTGGATTGAGTGTGAGTGACGCTGTTTAGGGTAGCGTTCACGGTAGATCAAGTCTGTGTGTTACGCCATTTAGGGATATTCAAATAGTTTTGTGCTTTACAACATTTAGGGGCCATGCTTGGATGAGCATGGGTAGCCGATTGGTGTATGAGTGACACCCCCCTCCCTCCCCCCCCCCCCCCCCCACACCCCCACCCAAAACCCGGATTTGTCTCCATATATACTGTTCTCTATTTTGAGTTCTCATGTGTACTATAAAAAAGCTTTTCCATTCAAACACCTGATGGAAGCATAGTATTGAATATAGTGTGATTCTGATGGCACGTCACCACCAGGGGGAGGAGCACTTGAAATAGGCTATTCCCATTTGTACTCCTCATTATGGAAGGCAATAGAAAATACTGTATTTGAATCCAAACTGTGTACTCTCTAAAGGTTCGTTCACACTAGGCGATATTTGCCGTGCAATGCGGTGCGGCAGCCTTACTTCCGCTGCAGTGTACAGCGATTCATCGCAGGTCAATCTTGGTCAACCAACACAGGTCACCGCATGCAATGGCTGCCAGCGCCGTGTGGCAAAATAGGAGAATGTGAGCGTTAATGCAATGCGCCACAGCCTGCCGCACTAGTGGTTGAATACTTTTTTAACTCCATTGCGATAAGGCAATGCAGCGCACGGTAAATAACATCTAGTGTGAACGGAGCTTTACACAGGTGTAATCTGAGACTAGTACTGTAAACGTGGACATTTTCGCGCTACATTAATGTTCAAGCTTTTCACTCTCCAAGCAGCTACCGCGAAAATAAAAACAAGCGAACATAGTTATTTTGTGTATAAGTCTATGTAATGAACTTGCAAATCGTGAATTTAAAAATGGCTGAAAGTCGGCAAAGCGCGAACATTTTATCACGCGAAAATTACACTTTTACAGTATACAGTTAATAGTAAACTCGTCTCAGAGTGTAATAAAATGAATGTCATTACCTAAAATATTTCAATGCAAAATGCAGACAATAATAATGGTAATGCCATAGGGGGTTTGTGGGAATATCACTCGGGAGGTATGCATGGGCTTAGAAGGACTGGAAAGGGGGGTATCCGGGTATGGAACCTAGGCAACAGAAATGTTCTTCATCATATCCTGCCATGATTGCACAAGTAGGGCTATCACTGCAGGCCTGGAAAAAAAATTGAGTTCCGGGCAAGCTTACCCAAATTTCCCTCCAAAATGGAAAATGTCCCACTATGTCCCTCCAAATGCCAATATTTCCCGGCAAGGAGCTTCCCAATTTGCCCATTTTTTCCAGGCCAGGCTATCAACACAGGGTTGCCTGTTCGATTTAGTTGGATTAGCCTTAAAATCTTTCCTTTTTTCTGTGATTTAGGCTCAAACCCTTTTTTGAAGGTGACCTGTTTTAATATTCCTCTGGTAAATGCTAGGGAGATACCAGTTGAATGAAAACACCAATATATGTTTGTTTTCGTCAAAATATCAAAGTGGATATTGAAAATCAAATTTATTGCAAAGATGTTCATTTGGTTAAAAATTGGTGGGTAATTAGCATCTTGAGATTGTCTCTCTTAATTTGGCAAATTATTACTTCAAAGAATTTGACACAAAAATCAATTTACAAAAAACAAAAAATATTTACAATAAGGGGACCAAGGCTTTAAGTAATTCCTAGATACTGTTTGGGTGGTTTATTGTTAAATGAACGTAGTGACTGTATTGCTTTGTTATTTAAAACAACCAAACCATGGTTCTTTTAAAAATGGATTATAACTCAAAGCCTTGTATGGGGTTAAGGAACAAGAAAAGTAGAAAATAAAAAATCTATTGCATAAATATCAACAACAAATACAATTTTGTTTCATCATCATTACTTGACAATTTCAGAAAACACATAATATAATAATACTTCAAACTTCATCACCAAAACCTCTAAAAGTAGAAATGAAAAAGGGTTTACCAGATATAATCTGATTGGAAAACAATGAATCTGTAATACTTTAAAAGCCTGAAATGTAAATTCATAATCTATGTATATATAATATAATTCACCATACATCACATCACCTCTCTTGATCACATACATGACATGCTTTCAAAACATGAAGACATCAAATAAAATACTGTTATTTCACAGAATGGCTCACATACATGGCCTCAAATTTTGGCTCTGTGTATTTCAGTTGTGTGGTTGAATAATTGACAGCGTCAAAATGACGGGAAAAGTTTGTGGTTCAGTCCAAAATACATCTTAAAGGTAGGTGTTCCGATTGCTGGCCCGAATATCAACTTGATGTTTTCTATTCTACATGAAGGGTCATCCTTCACACCCCTACAATAGTCGTATCCCCAAATTTGAGTTGCATAACTCCAATGGTTCTTATTTTAGAAGCAAGAGGAGACATGAAATTTGCCCATTGAGTAGTACACAAACTGGGCGGGTGGTTAACCACCTTTGGCAGTAATTCACTGTATAATGACCTATAACATCTAAATGGAACATTATCTTGCGCCAAACATCAGAAATAATGAGACAATTATGGGGTTTCTTCTGATATCAAAATATATTGATGGGCAAAAAAATGTGACTGGAACATCCACCTTTAAATTGCAATATAAAAATGGACTTGTAATATCCACCACCACTCTTTGTACTCATGGTAAATGTCTGATGCCACAATTTTGAGGTCCAATCCAGGATAGCAAACATCACAAGAGCAATATGCATTTAAACACAACATTTCAAGATGATCAGGGAGGGTAACACATCACATACCAACAGAATGTATAGAATACATACATGCCTTGCTCTTAATCACTATTATATATGGTTTGAACTGTGTATATCGGAGTCAGCCAGTTAGCTCATTGGGTTAAAGCATCAATTTTACTATTCTGTAAGGTCATGGGTTTGAATCCCGCACCGGCTCATTACCCTGCTTTTTAAGTTGGCATGTGGGCTGCGTTGCTTGTTCTGTTCGTTCTTTAGATTGTGTTACTTGCAGCAGTTGTACTACATTACTATTACATGATAGCAATGCATACCCATAATGTGTGCTTAATGTCTGATGGCACAAGTGTCTTAAATCCAACACAGGGTAGACTAACGGTGCAACAGCTATCATACTCACAATAGCTACCCTTTCTACAACGTTCTGATTGTAAACATTTGTAGCTCCATCGATGATGCAGTGAGATGTATGCATGTCTTGGCAGTGATTCACATTTACCTGTTCTTGAGCAGCATGTTTCAACGTAGTAAGCTTTTCAGATTTTACTTATGGCTTATAGGCCTACTCGGCAGGCTATTACAACCAAAATACTGTCTTTCTCACTATTTCAATTCTTGTCGTTTTAACAACCCTATATATAATGAACTTATTCATATAACAGGTGTATTAGGTACATATGCTTCATTGTTTATTGGTCTGCCACTCACAATGGCAGCCATTGCCTGCGGGGTTGCCGGTGCGTATCCATCCATTTTACCCTGGTTGTTGTTTGTCATAGAATGTGCTTTATTCATGGATTGCATTGTTGGAAATACAGATTGGGGCGGTGGTGGGGAATTGTTGGGTACATATCCCTCATTCATACTGGTCGAAGAGGGTATAGGTACACCACCACCACTGCCGTCAGAATTAGCTCGGGTTGTACCATTTGGTATGGTAAATCCAACATTAGGTAATACACCATTAGAGCAACACCCATTTGGCACATATGCCGAGCTATTCCCGCAGCTGATGTTAGGGCGGGGGCTTGATGGTGGCAATGGTGGCTTTACCATTGGGCTCTTCTCTTGTTTGGCAGCCACTATACTGTAGCTATGATCATCATCTACAGGTACCTCTCCATTCTCACATGGTTTGACTTCTATACATGGATCAATTTCCAACACCACTGCAGGTGTTCTCTCATCAACAGACGTCTGTTTTGGCATCAGTGCAGTGGCTACTATAATTTCATTGTGTGGCTTGACCATGGACCCAATGTGAACTGACGGTATATTAAAGCGGTTCGCCGATATCGAGGGAGATTTGTGCACGACACCATTCGGTTTATTCATAGGTGCCTTCAACCCCAATTTGTGATATTCTGGTGGGGCATCCGACTGGTTGTCTGAGGTGTTAGGCTGCACTAGCATTGGTTCTCTCAAACCCATCTGATTATATTCGGGATTATCTTCGTCGGATACGTCAATAGCTACGTCAGCCGGAGGTAACTGAGAGAGTTGTGAATACGGTAATATTTTGGCGTCCTTTTTATTGTTAGTAACCGGTGCCAGCCCTTGACCACTCATTGTGTGATAATTAACGCCGGACGTATCGCTTCCGGAAGACGAAAGGCGTTGGGGATGCTTGGAGGCCATCCGCGAATAGGCCATTGGTCCGGAGCTGGAGTTGGAGAGTAAAGAAGAGCTACTTCCAATTTCATCAATGTTGGGACTTGATGGGGGGCTTACACTGCTACTGGCCGACCTCGCGTAAGTATGAGACAAACAAGGCATTGAGACTTCATTAATGTCTTGTGGGATTTCCTCAAAGACTGCATCTTCATAGTCCTCGCTCAGGACTTCCATTCCGGGATTAGAATTGCTCCTCATGGTCATGAGGCCAGCTTCTGACACCACCGACTGTCCCGTCCCACTCGAGTAGCGGTTGCATCTCCTCGAGTTGACAGGCAATATATTAGAACCATCACTGATACCGTTCTTCAGATCTAAAGAATCAATGTCCATATCATGAATACCTTGATCGGTGCTGGTACATGAGCTGTCCTTCGAACACATGCGTTGGATGACTGGGGAGAGCAATTCTGTGTAGGAGTCTGCTGATCGAAGTGTGTCAAAACTCTCTTTTTCATGTTTTGGGCTGCTTCGGCTATCCTTCCACTGAAACTTGGATGCCGCCTGAAAGCAAATACAAATAATATGCAAATGTTATGCAAATAAGCTGGTAAAATATCATCAGTATCACAAACTGTAAAAGTGGTAATTTTATCGCGCATTAATTTGTTGCACTTTGCCATTTTTGAACTGTCTTGCGTGTTTTTTAATTAACGATTTGAAGCTTCATCACATGGACCTATATGCAAAAGAAATATATTTGTGTATAATTGTTTTCGCAGTAGCTCATTCGAGCACGAAAAGCGCGGAAATATATGTAGCGTGAAAAATCCACTTTTACAGTAAATTATTGCACTATGCAGCACAAACAATGTGGTTTGGTGTCATAATATGATGCACAGTTCCATATTCTATGCAGCACAAACAATGTGGTTTGGTGTCATAATATGATGCACAGTTCCATATTCTATGCAGCACAAACAATGTGGTTTGGTGTCATAATATGATGCACAGTTCCATATTCTATGCAGCACAAACAATGTGGTTTGGTGTCATAATATGATGCACAGTTCCATATTCTATGCAGCACAAACAATGTGGTTTGGTGTCATAATATGATGCACAGTTCCATATTCTATGCAGCACAAACAATGTGGTTTGGTGTCATAATATGATGCACAGTTCCATATTCTATGCAGCACAAACAATGTGGTTTGGTGTCATAATATGATGCACAGTTCCATATTTCATCCTGTCGTGTGAAAACTTCCAAAAAAATTCCAGTAAAGATATTTCATACTTTTTCAATTTGTTGTCCTATATTTCTTAATTTGGTTCCAAGATGGATTCTGATTTAGATTTGTGAATTCAAAAATCCAACAACTTTATTGATTATATCTTCTTTCATTTTATTATTGGGTGGGGGCAAGGATCTTAAACCTAACCTTTGCTGGGCACAATATGAAAATGATTTAATATCTAAATGTAACATTTTTCTTTAACGATATCTTACATTGCTAACAATTATGTGAGTCTACAGGAATCGCCCTTATAAGTTGTGTATTATTAACCATGCAAAACAATGTTATTGTTTCCGGGCGTGATTATGAAATGACCAACAAATTGTTTCATAAGGTTTGATTTGTCCCCATTTTAAGGTAACCAAATTACTGTAAAACCACTTAATTTTGTGATGTATTTAATATTAAATTCTACAAATTTCACAAGGACCTTAAAATTGCGAAATTAAATCCCCGCAAAATAAACCATAGTAAAAGCTTAAAATCAAAGTCAAATGTTGGAATCACTGAATTGCAAAATTAAATCCTCGCGAAAATATTGGCTTTAAGGTTATTTGCGAAAAAAGTACCCACGATCACTTTAAGTGATTTACAGTCCTGTTTGCTTGATATTAACTTACCGAAGGTGTACGAATGGATTCAATAAAATAGGGATCCGGTGCTGGTTTTGTCAGGGCGGAATTCTTGATCCACATTACAAAGCAACAGATCAGAACGAAGCCGGTAAACACTGACATAATACCCATTACTATGGTAATAACTGAAATAGATAGATGGATAGATGAGATTATTTAACACTGGTATATGCTTTGTGAACCATTTCTCTGATGGCTGGGTCATTAATGTGAGAGGTCATGTTGTATCATTTTTGGTAGGAATTACAATACAATAACCCACATTATTTACCTTACTGACAGATTTGTCAGTATTTTTTCCTCTCTACATCGCTTTAAAATTGCTCTTCTTCTATTTGCATGTCTGTTAATTATTTTCTATGTGACACACAATTTAGCCATTAGAATGTGACATTAAGGTATTAAATCAACCGATCAATAAATCAATAAATCAATAAATCAATCAAATGTATAATTCTATTACTGCACCTAACGAAGTTCAATCTTCTTGTACTACACTGCATTACTAAAGGTGATATCTACTCCTAAAGTTTCAAAATAAAATACAATAACTCACCTTCTCGAGAATCACACATATGGATCGATCTTCTGGACGGTTCCCCTATTCCTCCGCTGTTCTTTGCCATCACCTCAAACAGGAACTCTGTCCTACTGCTCACAATGGAGCAGTTAACTCTCACCCTAGCTTCCAGCTTTGTAGTGGAAACAGACTCTGTCCACGCATGCTTTCCATTCTTAGTGTTAGCTTTATAGCGTATCATGTAGGTCTTCAGTTCACCATTCACCTCTGTGGGCTGCTCCCATTTCAGTTCTGCCAGGTCAGTTGCAACTTTTCGTATCTCGTGCAACAAAGGCTTCCCGGGAGCTGTGAAATAATGTCAGCATTCATATTACAGATTACAGGCATAATGCAAATATGAATGCAAATATGTATGTATACCACTTTTTAAAATGCTTTTAAATTAAAAATATATATATATATCAAAATCTTCACATCACCTTCCTAGATTTGAATATTTATATTTGGCACAGTAAGTAAAAAGAACAATGCCAAGATCCAAAGGTATAAGGTATATAACATTTTGGTCACAGGGAGTATCTTACTTAAATGGAATTCCCATCAGGGGACACGAGTTGCAATAAATATTTATGTCTGACACGGATAGGGGGTGTATGTAACATAACTAGAAATTCCAATTCCATACCACCACCTTCACCACAAGTTGATATGGGTTATATTTATTTTGGACACATGAAATAGACAGAGCATTTCCAGGCTCAAAATACAGCGTATAACCTTTGTGAAGACACAGGGGGTATGACACATAACTGGAATACCCATTTCACCTTTCCCATGAGTTGATAGGGAATGCATTGTAAGCTTTATGTCTGACACAGAAGTGGAACAAGAATTGCCAGACTCCAAATACAGCAAATCAAATCCCTGAAACAGGTTATTTATATCAAGAATATCCCTTACCTTGACCATAGCTTTGTACTGGTCCAATCATTGTCCATTTACTGGTACCAGCTTCATTGATTACTCGTAATCTGATAAAGTATTGCTTGAATGATTCTAGATCTGTCAGGACATAGTTGTGTTGGGATCCATCAAACATGATGGGTTCAGACCTGGATGAGGGAGGGAGTAAGAGAAAATAAAGAGCTTTGTTCCATTAGATGTTAAAGATTCCATTTACTGTAAAAGTGGTAAATTTCACGTGATTTCATTTTCACGCTTCGCTGATTTTTAGCCATTTCTCGATTTGAACTTATACACAAAATAAATATATTTGTGTTTTTATTTTCGCGGTAGCTGCTTGGAGCGTGAAAAATAAATGTAGCGCAAACATTTCCACGTTTACAGTATCATGATTCAGGATGAATACTATATCGCCCTCTATAGAAAGACTATGTTATCCGCTATGTTTGACAACACAGAGAGAATGATATGAGAATGAAATGTCGCCCTCTGAAGTTGAAAATAGAAATGCTGTTTTTAAAACAAAAAATGATTTTCTTTAAAATAGTGTGAAATATCGCCATATATAGCAGTCATAAAATCTGTGTGAGACTATTTAAACTGTTTATACCAGGGTAATTGGACAAATTAAATTCAAAATTTAAAATGACCAATTCAGTGTATCCAAGACTTTCAATTTTTTAATAAGATTGTTGATTTCAAACATACAGTTTTATTAACAAGATCTATGTGACAACTGGTGTCTGTCTAATGATGAACAACATTGAATGCCTGATACAAAAATATTTAGCTCATACAAAACGAGTTCTTTCTTTTTCCAGTTTTATGATTGATATAATAAGCAATACAAATATAAGGCGTTCTTTGTATTTTGATATTACCATCTTCACATTTGTAAAATACAACTTCATTCATCCCAATAAAATATGCCTCAAGGAGAGGAACTCTAAAAACATCAAAATGTATATATGTTGTGTGTTCATTTCCGTATGTATGCATGCCACAAAATGGGTGTCAACCCCCCCCCCCCCCCCCCCCCCTTAGTTTTATAATAAAATTCTACAATATCACAAACTCCTGTGCTTTTATTTAGGATTGTATTTGTTTTGTTTTTTTGGTTATATAATAATTAAATCATATCAGCACTTACCAATCATAGCTATCTTTTGACTGAGACCACTGTAGTTCATATTTAATGACATAGCCAGCTGGGTTACTGGGCTCATCCCACACTATGTCGACATCAGAACTGTTTGATTTCCCATCAGCTCGGAATTCTCCTTGCTCCGGTGGGGATGGCACTGTAATTAATGTACAAGAAAACACGTTGAATTCAGAACCATTTGCAGATCATTGGAGAACAATGTACATTTTTCTTTGAGGGTGTATTTTTGATGTCTTACTTTTATATCCCAAGGTCAACTTGAAACTCTAGCAGAGGTAGTTAAATGTGTATGTTCAGATCACTCTAGCTTCTTTTCCCCCACTTATTTCGATATCAGAATCAGACGAAACCCCACATTGTTCTCATTATTTCTGTAAAATCTTAGGCACAGGATATGTTCCATTTAGACGTTAAAGGCCAAAATGTGGTGAATTACTACCAAAATGTGGTGAATTACTACCAAAGGTGGTTAACCACCCGGACAGTTTGTGAACTACTCAATGGGCACATTTCATGTAACTTTGTGCTTCTAAAATAAGAACCATTGGAGTTATGCAACCCAAACTTTTGAATATGAGAATTTTAAGGATGACCCTTCATGTAGAATTAGAAAACATCTAATTGAGAATCGGCCCAGCAAACGGAACACCTATCTTTAACAAAATTGTCACCGAAATATTTTTAAAAAAACCAGTATGATTATATGCATGCATGATATGCCTGATAATTCCAAATACCAGAGCATCTCAATTGCTGCAAGAATGTTATCAAATGATGAAACGAAAGTCTGACATGTGGGAAGAAATTTGGTTTCTGGCCAATAATGGTGTTACACATCAACAATGCTTCCAACTTCCAGGGTCAGAAGGGGGTGGGGGAAATGCGATCAAAAACCTCACCATCCTGGCACAACTGAAGTGTTGCCAGAGTAACCATGTGTGGCGAGAAAGTTTTCGATTTGTACATTTCAATCACTAAGTTTTAATTTCAAGAAATTTGTATTTCCAAAAACAAACAAAAAACCTCAGAAAATTTAATTTGTGTAATGATTAAGAACAAACTGTGGAAAAAAAGGTTTTTCAATTGGACTGAACCAGAGAAATCCATTTCGTTTAAAAAGCAAATTTCCCAAGATTTCCGTGACTATTTCTGGTTCCTCAAGTACTTTTTACGAGAGATTTACAAGTTCTTTAAAAACTCATACTTTGAGAAAGATTAGTTACACTACAGGACAAGTCTGTACACCCTAGTGGCATGTCATCAATCAATCCTGACGTGCGACGAGGGGATATTTTTCTCAAAATTAGTCTACCTACTTAACATTGACCCGTCTTGGAAACCTGACGTAATGGGAAATCTGACGTAATGGGAAATCCGACTCAAAGGCGATGTTGTTGACACATAAATCAAAGACGTTTCTTGTAAGTGACAGGTTACTTGTAGTATTCTACCACAGTTATAATGAGATCAATATGTTAACCTAATGGTTCATGGGAGTAATTCAGGATTGTTCTATCATCAGTTATCATACTTAGTGCTATAGTCACTGTCTTAATGCTATGGACGAAATTCAAGCTTATTTCACGCGAGCATGTTTTGTTGTAGTTCGCCGAGTTGCGTTCAGATGCATGACATTCGCGAACAACTAGGCATGAATGCGTGTGACGATTTCAATCAGGACATGGCAGTCAATTTTGAAAGTGTCCTGTATGCACCTGTGGGTTTATTCACGTAAGCTCGTACACATGTGCACAGGCACGCATGCATTAGTGGATTTATATTCATAGCATTATGATGCTGACTATATAAGTACACCAAACTTCGGTATGACAACCATAATATAAAATGCCCCATTATTGACAGTACTTCCAAGTATATTTTTGGCCATTCTTCAACCCCATTTCACCACAAACTAAGGACATTTAGCTTAAAAAACACACCTCTTTTCTTTCCTACAAGATAAACAACAGAAACTGTTTCCTATCTTAATACTTAGAGCTTGATGTTTTGAAATTTGTTATTTATTCTTTGCTTTATGAAGAAACCATTGTCCTATTTTTGCCAACTTTTCAGAATTTCTAATGCTGGATATAGGATTAGGCATATTCACTTTGGGAAGTTCCTCATAAAGAAAAAGACAGAAGTTTACAAGCTTCTGTTAATGTTTCAAAATGTTGAATGTTAGACATGTAATTGAGTGGAATCATTTCCTTGAACAAGATCCTCATAAGAAAAACTTACAAGGATTTTCCAAGTTTTACCAATGTTTCAAAATTGTGAAAGTTTGATATGTAATTGAGTGTAACACCTACCTCTAGTAAGGTTGTCTATCGTCAGAGTTGCATTGGGTCCTTTTCCTATGCTGGTAAAAGCAGATACCTTGACAGTGTACTCGTGGAACTTTTTAAGATCTATTCAATATAACAATATAACAATATTGAACTATTACAGATCTTACATAGGAACAGACATCTAATGTGCACTGGTTATAAGGAATTGCAAATGGTGTATAATAAGATCGGAATAATTATATAATACCCTTCACATTGAACCCTTCACACTCTACGTTTTACAGAACGAAGTGTATTTTATGATATAGAATGTGGAGGGGATTCCAGAATTGTACCAACAGATTAGGCCAAACAAAGAAGAAGGTCCATCTCAGAAGCCCGCCCGCATTGGTATGTGAAATGAGCTACGGCGCGTAGGTCAATGCGCTGGAGGCTAAAAAAACCTCTTTTTTTTCTTCTTTTTTTTGTTGGATTTTTGGATTTTTAAAAAAAAGGTTTAAACAAGTTCTCTATAATCTTTGAATAAGTTCATCTGGATTGTTATTGAACATCTGAGATATGATTTCGTTTTGTACAAATCCAATAAAATGTTAGCTACACACTTAACAAAGATGAGGGGTCTTACACACTGCACAACATCTATGATCAACTCGTTGAAACTACGCCCTCTACAACGGCGGTTCCCAGCAACAGGAAATCCCTAATTCCTGTTGCCTCCAGACAGAGTTGCCAGTCTGACGAAGCTGCTAGTTTAGCAGTGAAACGTAACTAAAATTGTGAGTATCTAATTCACATTTTATTGGATTTGTACAAAACGAAATCATATCTCAGAACTTACTACTATCTATCAGATTTACTATATTGGTGTATTAGGTCAAGTTTATCCCTCAAACAAACATTAAATTGAAATATAAATTACTGCATGTTACAGTATTAATCTTAAATAGCAAAACAAATATACATACCTAATTCCACTCTCAAATCCTGTGCCCTCCTTAGGAAATCTACATCATCATTAGAATGAATGTACACATAATAGCCAAGAATTTCGCCATTGCGAGATTCTTTAAGTACATCCTATTTTGATAAAGGAGAAAAAACAGAAAAATGTAAGAATTTTCAAATTGGGGACAGGAAAATTAAGGGGGAAATTCAAGGGGGAGACATCTGGCAAAAAACAGTATAGACTAGAGTTTACAAGCTTTTTTCCAGGAAATATGGGGAAAGTCGGGGATAGATTTGGGGGAGGTTGGCAAAAAAGTACAGGCTAGATTTACAACCTTTTTTCTTGGAAATATGTGGGAAGTGGGGATATAGGAGATAATATTTGCTGGTACTGCCACTAGTCTGTAACCATGAGCTGTCTGTAATAATTGAGCGGTGCCATTATTTTTTGAAACTAATTGAAGCTGCACTGTGTGATTTTTGCCCTGTTATGTGTTTTCAATTTGATGCACTGTTTTAGTTAATGAGCGATTACATTCTCAATTCCATAAAATTCTGTTACTTAGGCCCTCCCCCCAAAAAAGGTGTTTGCTTGTCCTCGTCCGACCGACCGTCTCCTAGTTTTAAACTTTTTTTCTTCTTTTTTTTTCAAAAAAAGGAGAAAAAATCACCTTTTTTCGTTGGTGAAAAACAAAAATGGAAGAAAAATGGAAGAAAAACAAACATGTTTTCATAACCACCTTCTTTTTTAACATTGAGATATTTGACTTTTGCATATGTATTGTTATTTGTGAGTGTTCATATTGATACTTGATACAGGATTTAAAAAAATAAAAAATAAAAAATCTGACCTACCGACCCAACTTCTTTTTTTGCATCTATGGACAAGCAAACCATTTATTCTTTTGGGCCTTACGGATGAATGCTTTGCTTTTATATCACCCAAAGTAAAGTCACATAATATCCCTCAAAGTAAAGTTAGTCAGGATTTATGTGCATAAATAACCACGGTACTGTAAAACAACATATTTTCGTGTGGGATTTAATTTCATGAATTTTGCAAGGGATGTAGATTCACAAAATTAAATACCCGTGAAACTGACAATTTTGCATTGAAAGTAACAGTAACATTTCCAAGATTCGCGAAATCAAATGGCCGCTAAAGTAGTAGGAATTGTAAATTCGCAAAATTAAGTATCCGCAAAATTACAGTGTTTAACAGTATGTTGAAATGACTACAAATAGATGATGACACTGCTTTCCTGTGATGAAGTGAAAACTTTGTCTTTTTAGAATTAAGCATTAATACCTTAAAGGAACTTTCTGCGAAAAACTAATTTTCTTAATAAAATTGACAGACCTTGAACCATTTAGGCCTATACATGAACCTACTGTAAAAGCCAATATTTTCGCGTAAAGATATTTTCGCGCATTTTGGTATCATAAACATTTCGCGAATTGTTTTTTTCGCGGGCGACTTTCAGGATGCATTGCATGAATGTTGAAAACAAGATTTTCGTGTGTTATAATTTTCGCGGAAAAGGATTTTGCGCAAAAAGCGCGGAAATAAAACCACCGCGAATATTTCCGCTTTTACAGTATTTAATTCATATCAGGGGAGTGACAAACTGTGAGTGGACACTGACATACCAAGTATGAGGAAAACTAAAAAAAACAGAATAAAATCAGGGTAAAAGTGTCAAATATGCATTGAAAATAAGAGGGTAATGGGTGTAATTGGTCTAAAAAAGCTAAAATCAGATTAAAAGTTGAGATACTACATAATTGTACATAATAATGTTAGTCTTCTCTTCTGGATAGGCTTTTTTTAATCTGTCTTCACCCAATAGACTTACCAGCCATTGCAAGGTGACCGTTCTGATGTATGGATCTCTTGGAGATGTTTCATTCTTGACAACTGTTAAATAGATCACCGAATCACTGGGTGCTGTAAAGGTATCAAAAGAAAATAAATGGTGGATTCCTTACTTTTCCGTTTCTAAGGCGTTTCCCTAAACATTTCTACTACTCTCAAATTCACACAGGAAATACTGTAACTCAGACATGTGCCACTTGTAATACAAGGAGAGCCCCGTTTTGATTTTGAGACTTTTTGGGCATGATGACTTTTGCATAGGTACCCAATACTCAACATTTGTCCTTGAAAATTAATTGGATGCATAATTACAATATGACTGATTCAGCAGCAACAAAATTGTGTGTTTCCCATAGCAAGCCTGAGAGGTATTAAAGGGGCATTAAGAGATGTGGTGGAGGCAGCGCCCTCAATTACAAAAATATATGATAACAACTGGGACTTGAATATTTTTACAATTGTATTACATGTATGAACTTACACCTATAAGGATTAAGAAAAATCAGCCCTCTTTGTACAACAAAACGTCGATTCAAAAATGCTGATCGCCGCTAAATCAGCATATTACGTCAGACAGTATCCCCCTGCAGCACGCGTGATAAATATCGCGAATCATATTTGCATAGAGAGCGTTTTTCAATAAATAACGATGGTATTGTTTTAATCAAGTTTTGCTGTAATTTTGTTAGTAGAAACAACAATAATAGCAATTCTTAATGTTCATCTTGAATTCTGAAGTAAATTAAAAAAAATTAAAAAATGTCAACACCACTTAATGTCCCTTTAACGCTTTCCATGCAGCAGGCGGCTGCAGACTACAGGGTGAGTCAAAAAGACTGCAATAGTGGAAAGAAGCCATTTTGTTTTCAAAACCAAAATGAATTTTAAAACATTTTAAATGTTGCAAGAATGCTGTATTTAATCCTAACTTTGTGTGAAAAAATGAAGTCGATCGCATTTTTCGTTTGTATTTGGTGACCCTCTTTGCAGCACAACCAAATTTACCTGTTTGTCCACGAGCACAGTGATCTTCATTTGAAATGGCACACATTGCTTTTTCATATTTGATTAACCCGCCAACAAAAAAATGGAAAATTTCAGTTTTTTATTAAAATTTAGAACGTTATACGCTTTCATTGCATGGGTACGATTAAAATTGATTATGCTAACTCACATGTAAACAAGAAAGGATGCATCAAATTCCAATAACATCACAAATGAACTCAAGTTTCCAAATTTGAATGAGAGACACATTTTGCAATCTGATGCATATGTTGGGTATCTCGTGGACAAACGTGTAAAATGGGTGCACTGGTCAAAAGGTTCACCAAAGACAAACGGAAAATGCGATCGACTTCATTTTTTCACACAAAGTTAGGATTAAACACATCATTCTTGCAACGTTTAAAAAGTTTTAAAATTCATTTTGGTTTTGAAAACAAAATGGCTTCTTTCCACTATTGCAGTCTTTTTGACTCACCCTGTACATTCAAAATGTTTACAAAATGTTTCAAAAATGTCAAAATTATTGAATTTCATTACCATATTGGAATCACCATTAGAAATGCATTGAAATAAGTACAAACATGCCTAGTGTTTGGTCAGTAATCTCAGATAGACTTTGAAAATTATGAAAGGTTTCTGAAAATCCTGTTTTGTGTATGGTAAAAATAATAGCAGCGTGCAAAGCGTTAAGGAACCCACATGGGACAATTATCCAACTCTCAACATGCAATTATATTTTTTACTGCAGTGCGCAGGTCCCTTTTACGATCATCTATTTTAATGTTTTAACACGTCTGTTATTTTTTCCACTGTTGTGTTCAGTATATTTCCCCCATATACTCCTGCATTCGTCCACCTGGTGGAGAAATCTGGGGTTTACATGTCTTTCCTTTATTGTGTATCAATATTTTATGTGTTATGAAAACTGATATATTAAAAAAAATCTTTTGTCTCAAAGCTCTTCAGTTTTTCAAAACCTTAATGCAGAATGGGGTTTTTTTAAGGTTTTTTTTCTTCTTTAAATATAAAATATTGAAATCCTTGTTAAAGTGACTTTTTGTATTTAAAATGATGTGATCAATGAAAATCTGAAAAATCGGTGAAATTTTGGGATTTTTTGGGATTTATTTTTTTTCAAAAAGAAAAAGAAAAAAAATTAAGATTTTTGTTTTTCTAATGCGCAGCAATAAACTAACGCGCGCGGGAGCTTTGAGACAAATGGTTTTTTTTTAATTTAGCCTTAAATGCAAACACAAACAATGAACATCATTCAAGAACAACTAACAGTAAAATATAATATAGCAATAATTTTCACAACTGAACAATATTTCAACCGCAGAATTTTTTTTATCAAATTAACCTTTGCAAATATTGTAATAACTGACAAAATTGCTCAAAAAAGAAAATATATTGTCGGTCAATACACACAAAACTGCGCAACTTATTATAGCACTCGGCAAGTTCAATATACACTCACCGCAGAAATGTATAGAAGCAGAAATCAGCTTGACAGCTGAAAAATCTCATGCCTTTTTTAATGTAGATCCTCTGTGTGAGAATTAGTGCATTTACTCCCGGGGGGGGGGGGGGGGGGGGGGGGGGGGTGGCGAGGTACTCGCCTAGGACGGTATACGGGGGTGTGCCACTCTAATGGGTAGCTTTTTGGGCACAAAATCCCTAAACACGGGGTATGATTTTGTGTTGGAAATCCCTAATAATGGGGTAACTTTTTACAAATGGGTCTATTTTTGCGAAATGTTTGTCTATTTCCGCGAAAATTTGCAAAAATTAGGTCTATTTTAGCGAAAATTTGCAAAAAATGAGGTCTATTTTCCTGATAATTTGCGAAAATTTGGTCTAAAATGAAGCAAAACCCCTAAAAATGGGTACCGATTTTTCCAAAATCACCCCTAAAAATAGGTATGGGTTTTGAATCTCCAGCGGCACACCCCCGACCAAACCAAATCCGAGTACCCCCCCCCCCCCTCCCCGGGCATTTACTTTGTGTCTGTCTCAACATATTGATCCACCTTACCTTCCTCAGCTGTGGTCACTGTTATATTATCAGTCCATTCACTCCATGATAGCGCTCTCAGGTCAGTAGACTGACATCGTACTCTCATCAAGTACGATGTATATGGCAAAAGTTGCGATATGGTTATGCTTCTATCCATCTCAACATTAGCCTGTAATGAAACAACGAAGTTCAAATTGTTGAAAATTCATCAAAAATAATCCATTTTGTTATTTCATTTTCAAAGAATTTATAATTCCAAAATTGTCCGATTGATTATAGTATACCCTCTGACGTGTGTTTTCAGTGGGGATTTATTGACAGATGCAATACGCAAAGACAGAGAGGGGTCAAAATGGAAGATTATAATTCACTTAAGGCCAAACAAAGAAGAAGGTCTGTCTCAGAAACATTGTGCAAAAAAGCTAAGTGCTTTGGGGTGTTGTTTTTTTAGAAAATAGGCTATGAGGTATGCAATTTTTTTTTGGGGGGGGGGGGGGGCAATTTTTTTTTTGCTTATCCAAGCTTACAGAGAACTTTTTTTTAAACTTTTTTTTAAATCTAAAAAAAAGATTTTTTTTTAATTCTAAAAAAAAAGAAATAAAAAATTTAAAAAAATGTTTAGACCCCGGCGCAGCTCATTTCACATACCAATGCGGGCGGGCATCTGAGACAGACCTCCTTCTTTGTTTGGCCTAAATCCTAGAGGGAGGTGATCTGATTTAAAGTGCACGGAGGAAGTATTCGGGTAAAACTTGCAGACAAAATCCCTCACATTTGCCCAAGCAAGGGGTTGAACATGTTTGTTTGTTTTTGTTTAGTTTTTTGCTGGAGCACCACTTGTAAACGACTACAAATTCATCGTAGAATTTATGCTTTAGGTGCCATATATTTACTACCATGATTACGCAATGAGATTGAGGAAGTGTGGGCTACTAGCATAGTCCTGTTGTGGTTAATTGTGGTTAATTGTGGTATTTAGCTGGGTAAGATATTTAAGCAGGGATTTCATTGACTGATCCAATTTTATAATACGCTAATGCCTTCTCGATTCACATTCTCTAAAACCTTGTTGAATACACCTACGATTAAATCGTGCGATCATCTAAACAGGGATTTCCTACAAATAATTTCTTGGATAATTTAATATTTCCAGAACCTACAGAATTGGCAACATATCAAAAATTATTAGCGATATCACTGTGTTGCATTTTTACACATGTGTTGAAACCATTTATTAAGATGGGCTGTTCACATATGATGCCTCCCCCCTCCCCACAGAATGTATTTCACACTGCACAGTAGTTGTTGCTAACATGTGATGAGTCAGTGACTTGGGCTGGGCTTATTACACTCGACTCACATAGTGCATTTCCCCTCCTTATATTTATAGTATTATCAGCAAGTTCCTTTCGTCTTAAATGTGCATGCCAAAAATGCAAGCTTCGATTAGTAGCATCGTTGCATGTCGCTACAACTGACCCAAAACACTACGAGTAGAAACTATTTATATTTAATTGCGCACTGGATTGATTTTAAGACTTTAAAGTATCATACAGGTTTAGAGTGTTGGTAAAACAGGTTTTTAAATATATATGTTGTAAATAACCTGCCCGATTTGAGAAAAAAATATGGCAATCAAATATTATAGTTTCCAATGACTTTAAAGCGCATATTATATAAGAATGCCGGAAACTATTGTCACCCGGCATATCCTTTGAATTCAACATTACTGAATACATGAACCAGATGTTTTTAGTATAATGGATTCTCACTGTCAATTAACCATTTGTAAGAAACTAAAATACTTTTTTTTCTTCAAAATTATAATTTTGTTTACTAAGGAGAAAGTAAAAGTAAATTTATGTGTACGTTATTATTGATTTTCTTTAAAATACAATATATAAGTATTACAGAAACCAAAAATTAACAAAAAACAAAACATACTCGTCATACTGGTTTAAGATTTTTTTATTTTTTGGATTATCAAAAATGTAGAGTTGGACCCTGTACACACTACCAAAAATCCCTTCATCGGATGAAGCGTTAATGAAGATCAACTAATGAAATGTGTAGTGTGTACGCTCTTACCTTCATCGAATTAAGCAAAACTAATCTTCATCCAATGATGCTAAAGAGGTTCTTTCGATGATGATACATGTTAATTCAATGAAGCGATTTGGTAGTGTGTACGCTCCATCATTAACTAATGAAGATCAATGTTCATTGAATGAAGCGATTTTATAGTGTGTATGGGGTCAATCTTAATTCAATGAAGCGATTTGGTAATGTGTACGCTCCCTTCATTAACTAATGAAGATCAACTAATGATCATTGAATGAAGCTATGAAGCGATTTGGTAGTAATGTGTACGCTCCCTTCATTAACTAATGAAGATCAACTAATGATCATTGAATGAAGCGATTTTATAGTGTGTACGGGGTCTTAGAGGTGCAACTTGGAATCAAATTTATGAATTACAATGTAAATTGTTGATAAATAATTTATGAAAATATAATAGGATACGTGGAATAAGTGATGGTGGGTTGAGGGGTGCGATGAGGGTATCATTGTGTTCACTAATTTAAACATCATGTTTCGATGTATATATTTTAAAATGTTAATATATAAATTAACCACATCTTCAACGCAAAATGTATGTAATTCAGTTTTTTATATCGTGAGGAGGAGGAAAAGGAAACGCCTGCTATAGTTTAATCAGCTCTAAATTGGCGAAAAATATGTGGGTTTTATCTATCCACGCGCAAAAGTAATCCAAGAGTACGCACACGATTTTGGCATACGCAAGCATCATGCATACGGTGACACCGGGCCACGCGAGTGGTTTGCGCATGCACGCTCTTCTGAATTGATTCGCTGCTGTAAACAGGTTCACCAATTTGGAACTGACTGAACTATAGATACATACATATTTCTTAATGGTCACTATAATACAAGACACGGTACAATTCTTATCCCCTCCCCACATGACCACAGGGCCACTCTTAGAACACGTTTGTCAGGTGAATGAGATCTCAGCTTGTTGGCCATTTCTATTCAGACAGGAGTAGTCGATTGCATGGCTCCTTCCTGCTTTGGGCAAAAGTCGATATCAAGTTTTTACCTGATAATCCTTTTCAGCGGTTATTTTTGCCCACATCTATTTACTTGCGCTATGGCAAATTTCAACATATTTGGGTATTTTCCGCAATAAACTACAGGGCAGCTCTCACTGTTACAATGAAATTCACTTGTAATACAATTTGCTGCCTTATGCTTTCTTCCGCATGGAAGACCTTTTTGTGGACAATGGCCGAAAATATATTTATTTTTTTAGGGGGAGGGGTCACAACTGCTATGATGCATAAAAAGCATGCTAATCACTGTAGAATAGGATGAACATTTTTAAGAAAAGAATAAAAATTTCTTTGTAATATACATTACTTCCCGATACTTACATTTCGGGTACTGGCTGGATTGTCCACTTCAGTGTATTGTATCTGATACAATAGAGGACTCTCAGGATAGGTTACGTTGTTTTTAAGTTCGACCACCCATTCAGAAGGTAAGCTCCAAGCCATTTTCACAGAACGGCTGCTGATTACAGAAGACTGTAATTCTGACGGTGGATTAGGAATGACTTCTGCAAAAGAAAGTAAAATAAAACAGGCCTTCAAGTTATAGTCTCTGTATCCGGCGAGCTGTCAAAATGGTCTCGAAAAAGTCAAACTTTTTCGAGCTCCCCAGTTGGCGCAGTCAGTTTGTCAACCGCCTGCGACGCATGCGGCCCGGGTTCGATCCCTGGCGCAGGCGAACAGTGATCTTTCCCCAAATATTTGACCTGTTTTCTCCCCTGATAGTTTAATTGTCAAAAGCCTGACTAAGAAGTTAGGGTTAAAAGCTACAGAATGTAATTGGGATATTGATCAATTAGATTCCTGAGTAATACTGCATTTCTTAAAATGTGTCTGAATATTTTATTATGTGAAATTTGTACCCATTTAGAATTAGTATCTCTGATTGGCTCATAAAATGAAACATCCTTCTTTGCAACCAATTGGCTGATAGGTCTCATGGGATTTAAGCATGTGGGGGGGGGGGACTATTCCATTTATTGTTAGGACCCAAGACATAGCTAGTATTCATATAAGATTTCAAGATATTTCTTCCATCAGATTATTTTTTGTATGCTGGGGAGGGAGCATCAGGTAGCGTACTGGAGCGATAACTGGTACTTTCGTTTATAAACTTTAACTTAGCTTGTGTCGATAAAATAGTAACATCTGTATTTATTGCAGTGGTACGCCATATTTTTTTAAAATGACAATGCCCGAGATCCATCTTAGTTAATCTAGCATTTGGAAATACATTAGAGTCACGACCTCAATAATAAGTTACGATCAGCGAAATAACTTTGACTCTGTATTGTATCCATACACTACACTTCAATTGAAATGGAGCATATCCAATCTCACAATTCTAACATAGCAGAATATTAACACTTTCCACGCGGCAGGCGTCTGCAGACGACATTCCAAAATTTCACAAAATGTTTCAAAAATGTCAAAATTAGTTAATTGTATTACCCAATTTGGAATCACCATGAGTAATGCATTGAAATAAGTACAAACATGCCTATATTTGTTTCAGTAACTCTTGAGATAGACTTTGAAAGTAGAGAAAGGTTTTTCTAAAAAATGTTTTATATGGTTAACCCCCTGAGAACTACAGGCCGATTGGTTAAAAAGATGGATACATCATTTATTGCACCAATGAGAGACATTGTTAGAATAATTGTATCCATGATAAAGATGAGAGTGGAACATTTTACAAGCTGCATTTGAATTGGCTATTCATATGAGTACATCTTGTAATAAGCCAATCAGAACCACTGTAAGATAGACAGGTAGACCCCAGGGGTTAAACTAATAGCCGTGTGGAAAGTGTTAAGCTGAAAATGATGTTTGCCATCCATCAGAGACATTACCCCGATAATAAGACACAATCATTGAAATACACTCCGGCATCCTGTACATATACTTCAATTGGAATGCGAGTATATCCAATATTATATTTTTACATTGCGAATCATTTCACCAGAGAGCGAGATAAGAACACTTTTGGGGCACGGAACCACTCAAGTTAACAGGTGACATCCCCATCAGTGGAATTGCGGAAATGTTATGCCAAGCTTGGGTTCCACATGTAAATGAACGCACTTATTTTTACCTGAAAAGGTTTGTGGAGTGTAACAAGTTTGAAATGCTTGAAGAAATATAGCATGGTCATTTTATCATATCCAATAGACCATTTCAATTTTTAAGTGGAATTTTTTTTAAAGTTTCTAGTAATTTCTCTCGCAAAGTGCAAAGCTGTCTACGTCACATCTGTCACGCTAGCGGGATAATAACCCATTAATAGGCTTGCATTGAAGGGCTCACAGAGAGCAGCCAGTACACAAGCCACTATTGGGACATTTACAAATAACAGGCTATGTATAGCACTCTCAAAACATAAGCATCATCGCTCAGTTCGGATGTCTTTCATAAATGAACAATTTATCATTTGAGACGCAAGTGAATGCCGGTTTTCAAAACTGTCAGCGAGTCGCAATCGTCTCCGGAATCCCCATTACACCCAATCTAGAATCCGTCCACGAAAATTAATAGTTGGCACAGTTCAGTCATCTTGCATTATTATTTGCCGCATCAAAATTATGCATGTGTAAATTACAAGTCTATGTTCAAAAAGATACGGGAGCCCTCCCGTTAAACTGTCCTATCTCTTCTTCACCGATTAATGTTGGATCCATTTCCTTGGCTGCAGATGCCACAACTGCAATCAATGTTGATTTGGGGGACAGAAGGACATTTGAACAACTGCATGCATACCAAAGTGTGCCAATATTATATGCCTGGATTGCTGATGCCCAATGGGACAGTGCATGTACTAAAACTATTTATTATACTTTGTGATAATTTAATCTATATTTTAAGGAAATAATATATCCAAACGAACTGATCCGTAACGTCACTATTTGCATTTGTTATATAACCAGTCCACATTTGTATAATCTTATTTGATCAAGTTTCTCACTGTTAATAATGAGTAGCCATTTTGTGAGGAAACCCTGACCTGATAATGTGTAAAATGGGATTTGTGGAGGATAACTTACCAATAATAGGATTAAATTCAATTTGTTGAACTGCACTTCCAAACAGATTGTTTTGTTGGACCTGTATTGTCATTTCATAGCCGGGATTAGCCTTGGCACTGACAAAACATGTATCATGACCATAAGGTAGCAAATCATAGTGTTCACACTTCAGCCATTCACTGTAATAAAAACCAAAAATAACATTGGAATAATTAATCCTGATGATATTGAGTACTACAAAACTAGAGCAATTTTAAGGGAGTAATTCTGTTATACCCTTCACAGAGGTATTCATAGTGCATGATTTTTAAGAACGACGCATACTACCAATGTTGGTGTGTAGGGTATAACAGAATTATGCCCAATTTGATGCCGGTAGTTCCAGGGCCCTGCAACTACACGCTTGCTTGTAATTGCCAAGAATGAAGTTTCAAGTGTGCTAGCGCCACTCCCGGTTGCTATGCTAAGAGTTACATCGGGCGCCTCATGTACTTGTGATGCATGCGCAAGAACTGTCAATCATTGGAATAAGCCACTCCGGCTGCTATGCTAAGAGTCATATTGCACGTATATGCCCATATATGGGAAGCTCTAGTTTGGCGATTCAAATTTCCCCTGTCATTATTATAGACTCCCTGGTAGCTCCCTCATGCCAGGCATATATACACTCGGGAAAACTTCTTTTTTCATAGCGCAACTCACATGGTGTAGTGGTCAGAGACTGGGGTTTGATTCCCGTTGCCAGCAAAGCCGGTTTAATTGCCTTATTTGTTCCATTGGGAGTTTAACAAAACGATCTCATCGGGCATTGGGGTAAAGATAATTGTGGGGCAACATAGTTGTTATGAGTCAGGGAAGGAATTCGGTCAAAGATTTAGTATTCAATTTTCTGCGTCGATTTATGTATTGCGAAATTAATTTAAGAAATTAAAACTTAGAAAAAGCTTACCCATAAATTAAAACTTAGAAAAGCTTACCCATTATCACTGAAGAAATGTTTGCGAAATTTCATGGTAAAGTTATTTTTCAGGCCAGTCGTGCTGCTCTCTTCAAACTTACACCAAAACTCTAGTATGTTATGACTGAAGCAAGTAAGTTCAGGTGGATCAGGCTTAACTGTTGAACAAAACAGAAGATGAAACTTACAACTTACAAATTGCAATAGTATACATAACCCACTAAAATGCCATCCTTTCTGAAAATTGTGATAACCCAGCACATTCTAAGACAAAATGTCTCAAATCATACACCCATCCATTATTGTTTTTCTTCTTGCACATAGGGTGTGATTATAGCCAGAATGAACACGGGTATGCCTGCTTGAACCATGGTAATCAGGATAAGTGGTGGTTTTAGAAGAAATGGAGGGCTAAAAACAACATGTACTGTTGGTAATAGTTGTGCCTACGAAATGCAAACAAATGAGGTATCATACTTTTAATGTAATTGAGTATAGAATTCGGCAGTCTCTACGTCTTTTTACATGTGGCAAATGGAATTTTAGATTCTCGAAAATAAAGTTGCCGTGATACTAGTGATAAGCAATTCGCCAAAAAAAGTGGCCACAAAATTTGTTTTACAGTACTTCCAAATGGTAATTTGTTGAAAAAGGTTCACTATCCAGTGTTCAACTTGATATTAACACTCAATTATTTTTAATATTCAATCAAGGCTATTATAAGTAGTAGTACAACCGCCACCCCCCCCCCCCCCCCCCCCAATATTTAAAGAGTGTTCAAAAACATGTTAATTTAAAAATAGCCCACTTACTGCCTACATTGATGTAAACCACTCCACCATCATACCAATTCAAATCAGGAAATGTGCAGTAATATATGTGTCGACCTAACCCTGTAATATTGTTAATATGCAGTTGTGTGGTGGTATTATCGATTACTGTATAAGTGCCATGGACCACTTCTGCGCCATCATTTTCACGGGAATACCAGAGAATCTGGGAGGCATGCCTTTGGACATGAGGGTCTAATTGGCAAGTTAACGTCACGTTGCTCCCTTCTGGCACGATAGGTCCGACTTGGCCTTGCTCGATGCATAGTGGATCGGCGTTACAAGCTGTAATAACAAGAACAGATAATATGGAAATGTGATTAGATTGGCTTGCAATTGTGCTAATTACGATAAAAACAGATTACCCAGAAAAATCATCAATTTTGGGCTTAAAACATTTGCTATTCCTACAAAAACATCACATTACAATTTGTGGTTTAATAATCTCAATGGTTAACGTAAGGCACAATCTGCAAGTCAACATAACACAAGAGACCATGCATATAAGACTAACTGAAGCTAGTATTCTAAATAAAATTAAGACATTCTGTAGCTGTTTGGTGTCTTAAAAGACTCCAACCCAACAATAGAAGAGTTGGCACTTACCTCCTTTTCACACCTACACAAGAAAACCTTTCTATATTTTCTAAGAAATCTAAAAATGTCTAACCTTTGCATGCAAGCTCTGCTTTGTCAGTCAAGTCAATAACCATTCACTTGCTGCAGATCCATATTCCTATCCCTGCGCAGCAATATTGGTGCATATTACAGGATTGTTCATGCAAGTGCAAACACAAACTGGATAAGCCATGAATACACACTAATAACACTGTCACTGCAGCAAGGAAGGCAAATGGAGTGCAGTCACTCTAGTAATACATTGCCTGAAATTGAAGATCTTGAAACTGAGGACTGATTGCCTGACTGACTGACTGACAAGCAAGAGCGGATATGTTTGCATTTGGTTTAAAATTGTTAGCCTTTGGTTTATTATTGTCATGCTATTGTTAATCAGGCAATTATAAATGATTTACTGTGGGTTTAATATCATGCAATCATGCTTCATGATGCTAGCGTTCCGTTTTATTTACTACCAGTGTTGCCAATATTGAAGACAAATGTAGAGATGAGATTTACACTGTATTTTATTAGATTTATGGACCAATGTTTCGACCATACGGTATAAATGTAATATAATACATTGTAAAACGCATCTGTACTTGTTTGCTTCAACAAAAATATAGGTTTACCAAGTTGGTCCTTCAAGACACACGTTTGGGTCCTGATCGAATGATTTGGACTACTAATTCTTTGGGCTTCTCAAAATGGTTGTGGGCGGCACTGCAGCCAAGATGGCACTTGCATCGCACCTTAGCAACATGTCATTGTTGGCACATATCAGGTCTGTGATTGGTAACTCTGATAAATACTGCTCTCTGAATTTGAAATTGCAAAGCACACACAGGAATCTTTTAAACTTTAACTACAAGGCAAGGACAAGATACTCTCGGAACTTGAAACTATGTGTACAAAGCAAGCACAAGATTTTCTTTTCAAAAAGTAAAATTGCAACAAGCTGCACTCTACGTACAATACTGTACACAGAGTTAAAGTAAAATCAAAATCAAAATCAAAATCCTAATATTTTCAATATGCTACCATACCAAGTAGTCCTACCTTAGGACTACTCTATCTATAAGCCTAGAAAAATTGCTCCCAATCCGAGAACCGATCAACCCGAGAACCGAACCCGTGGAGTATAATAAGTATATAATATCTCCCATAGAAATCAACATGCTGGCTGGATTTTATATCAATGAACTTGAAACCAATGAACTGGATATTGGAAGAGGACAGTGTCTGCCAAGTATTCATGGCAAATCATATTTTTCTCAATTTATTGATTAAATACAGCAAACCAACACTAGCCGATGAACGGTTTACCCTCAACATCCGATATTCCACATAACTGATGCCATAAGATCAATCGGACCTCCGGGCAGCATATCATTTCAGTTTGTTTGTGCATATCTACATCATGCTTTCAACAACCATATATAGGAAATCACTGCTACAATTCACTTTCAATTTATTCATTATCAAATTCATTTCTATCTAAGATGTTTCATGGTTTATCATCATATCAAATTGGTTGTCTCATTAGAGCGCTACACACATTCATTAAATCATTGGCATTGTTAGATTTCCAGAAAATCTAGAAATTAAAGAACTCGGAAGGTCATTTTCAATAGTGTTAACTTTTGCTTCATTGTTTCTTACTTCGCGCCCTGTAATTCCCAATAATAGTATTAATACAACGTTGAGTGACCTTGCAATTTTTGATCTGGATGATTAGAAACGAGAAAAAAAGTTCAATTTTAGTTTTGGATAATGACAATTGACAAATAAAAGGTCTCAAACAGAGAGTGTCATTCATTACGAATCAAACTAATGTAGAACAGGAGAAAACCAACATGGTATGAATATTTTGTTGCGCAGTACACAGCCTAGTATACTCCACCATGGGTATATATACAAAACATGGCCTGGCCTGGCCATGACAAACATATCATAGTTTTTCACTGGCCAAATTGGGCCAGGCCATGTTTTGAATCACCCCTCTACCATTGCCTAGAAAACTGCATAACTGGCCCATAAACTTTATTTGCTAGCAACCATTAGATGTCTAGTGAGTAAATAACCCTGATGGAAAGGTTGACGTCCGTGTTTGTTCTTTTCATTCAAACGTAGTTAGTATTACAGTATTACAGGTTACTCACACCGCAACAGGATGTTGACAAGATACGAGAAAGGCCTTGGTAAAACTAGTAATAGAAGTTAAAAAGTTGTAACACTTTTCTCCAAAAATGGGACAACAAATAGTCACACGATACTGGTCAATCAATACAAATTGGACTGTGATTTATACTGCCTGATATCACGTTCAATTTTGTGATGTGAACCGCTTACACTACAACCCCTTCCCATCATCGTTAAAGGGGCATTGAAATACGTATAGGAGTGCGTCCTAAATTTTCATGGAAATTGGGGGTTTTGCACTAAAGTAATACTTTATAGGCATTATACTAACTACCATCTGAAACGGTTTACCTAATAATTCGCAGTATATCATGTAACATTTCACAATTTGTTAATCACTATTACAAGTACATTTCCTTCATAAAGCTACTTAAAGTATATATTATCTACTTCCGACTTCCAAGATATTACTCCATGTCAAGGATAACTCACTGAAATCTACAATAGTTTTACTTCACATTAAATTATATTTTGAGCAATGTATAAATGTAACAGGATTTTATCAAGGATCGCTACCAATACCATCCACCCACGTTTAAAAACGAGAACTTTTATGATTCAAATAATATAGCTATGGGAGATTAAATCATTTTTATAGGTCATTGTTGTAGCCTTGAGCCATGTGAGGCATACTACTACGTGTAGTAATGCTAGTTATTCATAATGGTAAACACAGGAACTCTGTAGTAACAATGAGCCAATCCCGGAGCCAATAAAGAGCTTGAATCAGGAAAAAATAGACCTATTGACCCACTCAATCAGGGTAACTTTAGGCCCAGTGGTTCAGCCACAGATGGGCGGTACTGATAAGACTCATCTAGGGGCGAGAAACAAGGTGCCCAGGTGTGTCTAGGCATACACTATCAACATCCACCGGGCAGGCGGGCGGGTGTGAGAAACAGATAACAACTATTATCGGGATTATTATACAATGTTTAGGAGAGTTTAGGCTCAAATGTTAGCCCCAAATTGTCCATCATAAATCACTTCGTCTATTTTTAGTATGTACATTTACTTGTAGTCATTTAAGAAATCGAAAGAAGGTAAAGAGGTGTTTTCAACATTTATTACAGTGTAATCCCCCTTTCCCCTATCCCTCCATGCTAAAAAGCTTTCTTCTCCATGTCCTTTTACAAATCCCCTGCCCTTTCCAGCTATAAATAACCCGGGATAAATAAATGCCTACTTTTGTAGTAGCAAAAATGTTCATGGTGGTTTAATTTCACTGATTTTGTTAAAACCAAATGTTGACATTACTACCAGCAATGGCTGCTGTATGTTACATTTGTGTTTTCATTGGGGCACACTTGCCAGTCTTACACTTAGCAGCTATCATGGATCTCTCATTTTTGCATTCAGCACGAAGTGGACAGTAGCTGCTTTGAGTTACAAAAAATAGAAGAGTCAGCATGGAGAATACATTATAGAATACTACTACAATAAACCTAGGACCACAAGTCCACAACCTGGCAAATGCCCCGGCAAATGCAGCGATTGCATAAATTGCCTTCCGGCAGCAACAACGCTGAACCCTCCAGATCAAATTGGAGAATCACCCACAGAGTGTAACAATATATGACAGTTGTAAAAACCACATGGAATGTTATCAAATTCAAAGGTTGATCGTATCAAACATGAAAATCAAAGGTTATTTCTATTGTATTGAAATGTAATTGGTGGGAAAAGCATCCTGTTTTATAGTTCACTATATTACTTGCCAAAGTATTGATGACTTTTATTGTCTTCTTTGACCTTATAGTAGCCCTAACCCCGTGAATGCTGCAATATTTCAATCTGCGACCATTGCAAGCTATGTCAACGAAAAACTTACGTTTTCAGGAGCGTGACAATTATGGCCCTGCTCAGACACCGACACTGGCTGTACAATTTGATCAACCCTAACCTTCCTAGACATTACATTTCACTACGGCCGAAAACAATGTCCATGCGCATGGCTACAGCATTGATTTAATGATGTCATCGTCCGAACTGATATCTGTGTACGAAATCGCTGCCCAGGGCAGTGTTGGCAGCTTAGCTCAATGGTTAGAGACATGGCGGTGGTGATCGTGGTGATCGGAGGGTCCGGGGTCGAATCCCAGGGGTTTTACGGTGATTTCTTGGGTAAAATATTCATTCATCCAAAATCTGGCTTGTTTGATCCCTGGGTTAGGAGTTTTATTCAAAAACTGCTCCAGGGGGCAAACACATCTAGTTTTGTTTGATTCCCCTCTACACCCCCCCCCCCCCCCCCCCCCCCCCCATCTCCCTTTTTCCTCCTGAATAACTTGGTCAGGTTCTCGCAGAAAATGGTTCAAAATCTGAAAAGCGTACATTCAATATGACTTTGGAATACCGTACATTGATAAAGTCTAAATTGATTTTAGCCGCAGAAAGGGGAGAGGTTCTCACATGTACTCTAATCATTTTCATGAGGTATTCAAATTCTAATAGTAGTGTTAAACTGTTTTATTTTGTTTGTTTTTCTTGTTTGCTTATTTTAGTATGATTCAAATGAGGAAAAATTGTCAATGACAATATGTCAATACTGTATTTACATACTGTAAAACCAGAAATGCTTGCGAGTTTAAAATTTCATGAATCTGCAATACTGGCCTAATTTACGGCATGAAAATTTGAGAGTAAACTTGGATATATTTGCGGCATGACATTTTCGCGATAAAGTGCTTCTCACTAAATTAGCAACATTTAAATGCACACAAACATTTCTGGTTTTATTGTATATTTGTATGCTCCAACACAGTAAAATATTCTTTAGGTTTAAAAACAAAAAAGCTAACACAATTTATAATAATCATTTATGTAACACAATCAAAACAGGCATTTTTTTCATATGTTAATTAGATAAATTGAGTGATTTTTGGGTATAAATATTTATCCCCATGGAATTGTTTATCACTACGGTTATTAAACTCTTTTTAATATTATTTACATCGCATTCCTTTAAACCGGCAAAATCTCGACACAGATTTCAATATTCTGATCCGATGAATCGCCGCGAGCTGTGAGCTCTTGCATATAACGTACACACGCAGGCAGGGTGCCGATCCAACACTCTGCTAGAGGTTGGCAGAGGTCAGTGGACTTATTACAACTGCAGTCTAATAACTGCTCTGCTGCATGCTGCCTGCCTGCCAGCTAGAGGCATGTGAGACATAAGCTTATTATTTCCTGGAATGCCATTTCAATGAAAATGCTTTTTCAGCAGCGATCCATTGTAGGTCATGTACGCTGTGGTATTATGCCCGCTCAAGTGAGTGCAAATATAACTGCCAAATATATTGCAAATGCCAATATTTTCGCATATGAAGGGTGGGTTTTTTACATTTCCAATAAATTTGCGAGAGTAACTGACTTTGCTGAATGATTAGCAAGTCAATGGTAACTCCAATAAAAAAATGTATTTTTGCGTATCTTTATATTTGAGGTTTAACATTGATGCATGAAAATAAACCACCTTAAACATTTCAGTTTTTACAGAACTCTGGCTCCCTTTTGTATCATGTACCCTACATGTAGAGAGCAATATTCAAGCTTTATGCTTCGGGTAAATTCTTGGTCTACCATTCTTGATCTTTACTTTCACGCCATACCATCTACAGTATATATGCTAATTTCTGTAGTGTTTTCATACATGCTTGTTAAAGTAAATACCAACTAAAATTTGATAAATTAAAATGTATTATTGATATTTCAATTCAAAAAAGATTTTGCTTCAATCTTTATTACCATAAAGATTAGACTAAAATCAGAGACTTTCCCTGCTACAATCAAGTCTAATGTCTCCAACAAGACTATGCATTAAAAATGTATAAATAAATGGAACTGAGGATTTTTTCCAGGAAATTCAATTTAAATGATGTCATCCCCTCTAAAAACACTAAACCAGGAACAATTAGGATATTTTTTAAACGTTACTATAAATAGTATACACATCACATATATTATAATTACATATTTTCTATGAAATAAATTCAGTTAAATTAGATGCACTTCAGTATCAATTACCCAATGTTGAGTCACTAATCACCCAGCTTTATTGCTTTAGCGGTCTATATTACAATATACTCCCATCCATGTACATTCATCAAGTAATCATGGTACTCTAAGTGTACCATGATTACGTACGAGACATATGAGTGTACATAGGTTCATGTACCGGTAATGGTATCCATTAGGTATACCGGACTCAACAGCGTGAAAGACCCATCTGGTTTGGTTACTTAAACCATTGGTTAATGACCATGTATTACACCCACACATAGATCTGACGGTAGATCCTCTGACTACCCCAATCGCTAACTACCCCAATCCAGTGTCTGTCCGAACTGCCTACACAGGAATCTCTAGGCCAAATGCACTGCAGCCTTCGGCCAGATCCATGCTCATGATGCAATACCACTTGGTCATATACTAGTAGTACAGTATGATATTTTGCAAAGCCATTCTTTGGATAATGCAAGCCATTTCATAGGCTGGTCAGGGGGTATATGAATACATCTACCCACACATAGATATCATTTGGCAACTATTTGGTTTAAATTTTAAACAATTTCATTTTGGGGAGAATAAAAATAGTAGAATAAAATGTAGTATAGTTTTGAAACCCAACTATTGTCACAGACATAAAAAGGTATAAATAATTTGACTAACAAGTAAAGATCAGGAATACTTTTTTTAAAATTACCCCTTCAAAATATTCTGATATTTGGTTAGCATTAGTTTAAAACACCAAATAAAATCAGGCTAATGGCGAACGAAGTTCAAAGAGCCATACAAATAAGGTTTAAAAGCTCCTGCTTTTAAAATCATTATTTACGACAGATTTAACCCTTTCTGACATTTACATTACGAGCATATTAATCAATCCGTATACACTAATGTTCTAGTGGGCGGCAACCAAGAGACCGGCCTAATCAGTCAGCTTTATTTCACCGCCAACCTTATGGTTGCATCAATCAGAAAGAAGGTAGAAGGGGATATAAGCTGGATAGTCAAATGATATACTCCTGTACAGCCTGACGACGACGAGCTAAAATATTGGTCAAGTGCAACAACGTTCCTGAGTGAGGGTTATAACACATTTTTCGACAATGATTTGACTCAAATCTGACATTATTTAGTCACTTGTTTTCTGACTCGAGTCTGGCATTGGTCACTTGTTGTCTTTGACTTGAGTCTGGTGTTGGTCACTTGTTGTCTTTGACTTGAGTCTTGCATTGATCACTTGTTGTCTTTGACTCGAATCTGACATTGGTCACTTGTTGACTGACTCGAGTCTGGCATTAGTCACTTGTTTTCTGACTCAAGTCTGGCGTTGGTCACTTGATGTGTTTGACTAGAGTCTGGCATTGGTCACTTGTTGTCTCTGACTCGAGTCTGGCATTGGTCACTTGTTGTCTCTGACTCGAGTCTGGCATTGATCACTTGTTGACTGACTCAAGTCAACATCAGTCACTCTGTGACACTCGAGTCTGACATATAAAACATTATAATTACATGGATACTTTATTTCGCGAAAATTAAAATGTCTGTTTTTTTATCTGGCATCAAATTTCGCGAATCTGGCCATTTTATCGTTACTTTCAATGCAAAATTGTCAGTTTCGCGGTTATTTAATTTCCAAATCCATCGCGAAATTAAGTGGTTTTACAGTAGTCACTTGTTGACTGACTCAAGTCTGACATTATCAGTCACTTGTTTACTTGATTTATAAAGTCACACAGAACAGAGACTTGATCTAACTTGACTTGAGACTCATGCTAAATCCAAGAGGGTATACGGGGGTGTGCCGCTCTAATGGGTAGCTTTTTGGGCACAAAATCCCTAAACATGGGATATGATTTTGTGCTGGAAATCCCTAATAATGGGGTCACTTTTTACAAATGGGTCTATTTTCGCGAAATTGGTGTCTATTTTCGCGAAAAATTGCAAAAATTAGGTCTATTTTCCCGATAATTTGCGAAAATTTGGTCTAAAATGAAGCAAAACCCCTAAAAATGGGTACCGATGTTTCCAAAATCACCCCTAAAAATGGGTATGGGTTTTGAATCTCCAGCGGCACACCCCCTACCAAACCAAATCCGAGTACCGATTACAACCCCCCCCCCCCCCCGGGCTAAATCACTGGTATTTAGATGACCTATAGGCGTGTGCTTACAATCTGAGTGGTAAGTGATCAAGTATGGTACTTAGCTATTTTATACTAAACAAAATTAGTAACTTTAACTTGACTTGACGAAAACTGAAGACTTGTATCTTGACTTGTGTCACACCAGTCCATGACTTGAGGTTTATTTGATTTGATGGCCATCATTACATTTGATCAATCTACTACTCTAAAGTAGCCTCCCTCAACTCCATGATTGTCCACACTTTAACCCCCTGAGAACTACCGGCTGATTGGTTAAAAAGATAGATACATCATTTATTGCACCAATGAGAGACACTGTTCGAATAATTGTATCCCTGATAAAGATGGGAGTGAAACATCTTACAAGCTGCATTTGAATTGGCTATTCATATGAGTACATCTTATAATAAACCAATCAGAACCACTGTAAGATAGACAGGTAGATCCCAGGGGGTTAACCAATGCCATGAGTTGATTAAATACTAAGGCAATGTTTTCTAAATCGTTTTTTTCTTTAAAATAGTGCATTAGGACTAATAGCTGTCCGACATGGTCAAATTTCTATCCACAGCATAAATCCCTATAAAATAGACCGTTTGGAACAACAACAGTAATTGCTCGACGAATCAATGAAAACCATCCACTGGATAAGTCTATGGGAGGGAACAATCAATAGACACTGAGCCAACTTCAATATAATTCTATGAAATGTATGCTCACGTTCGCAAAATATATCTGATTACGATGAGCTCGGATAACGGACAAGTCAATGAAAATACTTCAACAAGAAAATTTATCGCCAGAATCAATAAATTAAAGCCAACTTAAATATTATTCTAGACCGTGGACTCCCAATAATATATATATATATTATATACACACTTGACCAAGTAGATGACAAATTGACAACACTTTCAAAGGAGAATCTAATATCTGTATGACATAATGTAATCGATGATCTAAAGCCAACATCAATATTATTATACAAAATGTGCGCTCACTTAAGGTAATATCTTATTACACACCTAAATCAACGAAAAATTCCCAACAGGGAATTTGATATCTATGAATCGATAAACTAAACCAACTTCAATATTCTTGTACAAAATATGAACTTTATAGTAGTGCTTTCAGATGTCAAGAGGTACGTACCCTGGCATACCACTGTGTAAAATGTCAATGTATTGAACATTGTCAACCAGATAACCCGCCCCAAAAAGCTCAGTCTATTCTTTATCTGGAAACTCACAAGAGAGCTTAGACATGTCAATATGTTATATGTGCCTGTCATATAGAGGGATCTCGCCAGCTTGGATTACAATTTTAATTTACACCATACCATGAACACAACAAAACCTGACGTCATACACGTCAGCTTTCATACCAACGCCCACAAATTAATAACTTCTAACAAGAACCATATCAACATTTCATATTTCCCTTATATCATCAGTGAATAGAATTTCTGCCCAGTTATCACAGATGTAAACTTATCACTCCTACCAAAGACAGTTCAACCAGACACTTGATAGGACATTACCCTAACCATCTTAAACACTGCAAATCACTACACTGCAGCGGGTTACCAAATGGCAAAAAAAAAAACTTTAAAAAGTATTTCGGGCCGACTAGCTCGCGCAGTTGGTAAGGTATTTGTCTTCCACGCACGCGGCCCGGGTTCTATCCCTGGCGCATGCGCAGACTGATCTCCCCCCTCCCCTCAATTTGACCCGTGTTTCTTCCCTGATAGTTTTCATTCCTAAAACAAGGTTTGGAAGTTAAGGGCTAAAGCAATGAAGACCACAAAGCATTTCATTCACAGACCTTATCAGATCTAAATTGGTTTGATACATCTGCGATGAAAAAAAAAATAATGTTCCAAAGTATTTCCACTCATGGTCTGGATTCAAACAAAAGAGTTTGCCTACGATTCATCAAGCAAAAAAGGGGTAAATCTGACACGCTTTTATTTATTCGGGGGGGGGGGGGGGAGTTGAGTGGAAGGGGGTTCAGAGTAAGCTCTTTAGATTGCATGGATGCTGGTAATTTGTTTGAACACAAATTGGTGTGAGATTTTTGCATTTAAAAAATATCTATGCAACAGGAAGGTGACATAAGCTCGTATTGGCATTATTTATTTTCCTGTTTGCGGTCTGCAATATTTAAACGTGTCTACCATATAACTGTCACAGTAAATTCCACAACCTTGTGGTTTTGTTTTAATACAAATCTGTACATTTATGGGAAGAATAGGTCAGTGTATTTGCAATGTCATTTTTTTAAATTGTTAATATTTAAGAATAATCAAAATCATAAAAACATTGAAATTTTAATATAATTTTCAATTTGTTATTGTTCAAGTAATTCATATCATGGCAAATTTAAGTCAACAAGATTCCAACATTTTTAAAAAGAAAATATATTTAGCGTGAACCCGCCACTTTTATACTTCATGAATTATTCCATTAGTGATTTTAATGGCAAACAAGTTGTTTGTCCGACCAGGGAATTAGGAAACGCCATCAAAATGTCAACCTTATTAGAAACCAT